>CAIGRB010026340.1:0-10694 GCA_903798255.1 Fraxinus quadrangulata
CCACCACCACCTAACTATAGCATCGACGAGGGAGATGGCGCTGCCGGCGCTCACATTGACGGCCGCAAGAGAAGCACCGCATGGGTATCACCTCAACAGGAGCCTTGTAGCGACGTTCGGAGATGTCTCTGGCACTGCAACTTGTGACAACCCTCACTTTGCGACCGTCGCCAGCACCACCACCATCCACCAGCACCACCGTCAACATATCCACCAACACAACCACACAAAAATCGCCGCCTACCAATCCCAAATCGCCGCCGCCACCACCACTGCACAATACTACCACCCATATCAATAATTCACCACAACCTCCTCAGATCGGAAAGAGAAAGAAAAAAATCCCAAACCCCCTCCCCACGACAGCACCAGTCTGCGTCGAAGGACTGCAGAATCACGAATGAAGGTGGTTGTCGCTGTGAACGAAGGCTGTCTTCACAGTATCTGCACAGTAGCGCTCGAAGATGGTCATCGCTGTGACGCTATGGTCTTCGACGACGGCGGCTACTCATGTGGGAGGGAGATGATTGAGAGACGGAAGGGATAAAAGAGAGAAAGAATGAAGGGGAAAAGAGGGTAAAATAAATTAGGGAGAGCCGTTGAACAATCGTCGTTGTGAGTGGGCGGCGGTCTCCGGCAGTGGGCGGCTGCGCCGCAAGTGTAGGTTAAGTGGAGAGAGTGAGGAGAGAAGATTGAGTCAAATGAATTTGAATTTTAGGGTTTGAAATTGGATTGTGATGAGATGGGTTATATATTTTAATAGTTAAATCAATACCTGAATTTTGAATAAAAAACATTGCAACCTGATTTTTGAACCATGATCTTGAAAAGTTTGAAATTTAATTTTTCTTTTTGATTTTTAGATAATGTTCTTCATCCCAAACACACTTATTTATAGATTTCTCTTCAAACTTTGTGGGTAAATGGGTCTTTATAGTTCATGACATGTGGCGGCCACTGACTGATTGATTTCCAACTAACTCTGTTATCATTTCATGTCTTATTTATCTACTTAATCCTTTCTTTTTTGCTCAAATGTGTTGGTTCACATTGTTTGGAGTCGCTTGCAAGGTTTTTTGCAGACGGGTTCTTTTAGCTCATTTTGATTTCAAGTGTTTTTTTTTTTAAAATTTTTTCAGAGACTATACATTCTTTTATAAGAATTATCAAATCATTGTGTGATGTATTTCATAACATGTTTCAAAAATCACAAGAAGATGAACTATTATTTATGGTGGTAAAGCTACTTTTTGAATGTTCAGCAGCTATTTTGTGTTAATACTATGTAGCTGCAATTTGATATTCATACTATGCAATGTTCACACTGCTTTTTATTCCTATATATAGGGCATAGAATAATTTACTTGTGGTATCCTCAGTGGCGAATCCAAGATCTTGAATGGGCATGGACAGTCGTTGCTCGTCGACAGTCAATCGCAATAAAATGTTAAAATTAATTATATCAATTACTTTGCTAAATTTGAATATATAATATTATGTTACATTTAGTGCCAAAATTCATCAAGAGCCATGAAGGGCAAGCTTTCCATAATCTAAAGGAGAGTACACAGGTTTGAATCCCCCTCATAGCATTAGTTTTGGTAAAATAGATTGAACTAGAATAATTGTACAATACATTTTTCAGTAGAAATTTGATCCAGGACTTCAAATTTGAAAATAGATGCTTTAATCCAAAAAAAAATTATTTATTGTCACAAAAAAAAAAAAATTGCTCTCGATAGATCCAACTCGTGCAACTGGTGGTTCTCGTCGGGTGTTAAATCCGCCACCATGTATCCCATTTTTGAGAAAAACCCAAAGAGACAAAAAGTTTGAAAGGAAGAAAAAAGAGATGTTTCTCCTAAATTACTTAGTATTTTCTTTGCTTAAAAGAGTATGTTTTCTCCTTTTATAAGATAGAGGTTATTGTTATTACTCTTTCTTTATAGTAAAGAGAAATTGTTGTAATCATTTTGCTATAGTAGAATTCTTCTACAGCTTGTCTATGATATATGTTCATCTATTTTTCTTTATTTTTCTCATTTTCATTTTAGTTGCATTTTTGTGCTCCGTACCACAACATCTTAACACTATTAAAAAGGGTTCATGATGAATTAAGTGGAAAACCTTCAAAATTAAGTTCCAGTAAGTTATTTTGAAACAAGTGTTCATTGATTAGCTTTTTATTTGATATTAAGGAATTTTAAAGCAACTTCCAATGAAGAATTTGAAAATTTTTGGGAAGTGTGGATCTATTTAAATTTCTATCTAGAAACCAACAAGAAACGCCATCAAACTTCAATAATCAACTACCAAGATTTTTAGTAATTTTCTGATTTCAATATGAATATATAATTCCATAATTTTCTGATTTCAATATGAATATATATGTAGAGAGAAATGAGAGAGAGAAAGACTTAAAGAGGGAATAGGGTATGCAGGATAGGGGTGATCGGGAAGGTATTTATATGTGGTGTTGAATGGGACCCAATTGGAAATTTTAAATTGTCTTAATGAAATAAAAGAGATATGTTTGATTCATTTAAATTAAGGATTGAAATTTTTTGTCAAAAATCTTGATACATGAAACGTTGCACATATATTACACTTAAAATAATTAAATTAATATTAACATACAACAAAAGAATAGGAATCAAGAAAAAATGAACATTTTATCTCCCCGTCCAAACTCAATCGTTGCCCCCACCCCAATCCTACCAGTGGTCAAACACAAACTCCATAAATATAATCACGATGCATAGTCCACGACAACACCGCCACCGCCACCGTCTCTTTTAAAAAAATAAAATAATAAAATAAAATATTTTTTCCCAAACCTACCCCACTACCCACCGTAGCAAAATCACTACCGACAATAGGTGCTTCACCATCCCTCCACCATCCGGTTGCAAGAACCAAATTGAAGAAAAAGATTTAGGATTCCCGAACCAAATCTCTGTGATTTAGATTGCGATTTGGTTTTTGTAACGGGATGGTGGAAGTTTATAGGGTGCCCATTGTTGATGGCGGTTCTGCTACGGTAGGTGGTGGAATGAGTTTGGGTAAAATATATTTTGTTAATAATTTTTGTTAGGTGGTGGTGGTGGTGGTGGTGTCGCCACCATCGATGTAATTGCATTTTTGAAGAAGGTATTTGATTGTGGGTGGATGAGCTTGTCTATAGAAGATGAATTGGTACTCTTTTTTTGAAAAAAATATTTTCCTTTGGTGTGTTAATATATATTTAGTTACATTAAGTGAGAATTTTTTGAAAAGTTACGGGATTCCCTTTGCAACTATTCCTTTTTTATTACCTTTTTAAAAAAAGGGGATGGAAAATCCATCATTTAATGGATAAAATGGAGGAAATGACTAGTTTTGCTACATAATTAAACAGTTGAGATGAATTGTGCTAAAAACAAGATTTAGGGTAAATTTGTTACATTTCGCAAAGATTAGGCACAATAAGTCCAAATTACCTATAAAGTATAGACAAAAAATAACATTTAAATACCATTTTTCTTAAAGATTTCAAAAAATTGCTTGTACTCCTTAAAATACTAAAAACATAAATAGCTTTAACTAATAACCGACAGAGTGTTTAAGGTAAGTAATTGTTATTTTAAATACGTTCTTGAAAGTTAATAATATAGAGGAATATGCACTCGAGTCAAGATCATCACTCGTAGTATTATATTAAACTAAATTATTTAAAACAACGATTTATCTCTTCTACTGTGATTTAGTTCAATTCTTCAAACATTGAACATTGCTAATTCAAACATTGAACATTGAATTCCCGAAAAAGTTCGCATTTCATTTCATTATAAGAATCCAAAGATCGATTAGAATTTCATTATTAATCATTGGGAACAAAATAATCATGTCGAAAGAAACTATCAATTTGCACTTATAAATATACAGATACATAGCAGTAAAAGTTGTTCCATTCTATATTTGTAAGGAGGAATTTTTCTAGGAGGTATTCAGCTATCTGATTGTCGAATAAGCCATCGAACATTGTGTTGCAAATGTGACCTTGAACAGATGTAGTCGTCTTGTTCCCATTTTTGTCTATTCTTTGCGTTCGCCAATGGTTCATCTTCCTTCTCTTCGGACTTTGGTATTGTTAGAACATAAACCCCAATCAATGTAATGAGTAAGAAACGTAACTTGTTTTGCCACCGTCTGAAATTTACATTATCGAATATTTCCGGCTTCACGACATCGACTGTGAAATCTCAAAGTGATGACATAGGAGGAGTCATCGCAGATCTGCTTGAATATAGTTTTAAGATTGTTGGAGACGGTACTCCTTTAAATTGGCTTGAAAAAACGACTCCACTGTAGATTCACAACTCTACAATAGATTTCAAGGCACGTGATAATGCTTTCCTTAAGACTATATTTATCTCAAATAAATGAGTGGACATGAAGGAATCCGAACGAGCCTCCAAGATACAACGGAATCAATAAAATATTTGTTGAAGTTTATACACTAACCGAACAACAAAGATATATGAACGCATATGAGAGCTTTTGTAATTTAGTTATGCAATATTCCGGAAACAAAGTACATCTTTAAAGAAACTAAGAACTTTAAATAGAAAGAATTAGAAAATAGAATAGTAATGTTAGATTTTTCATTTATGTCAAACAAAAAATCATCGATCTTAGTTATAGATTGTAAAACATTCCTTTACAAGAGTTACAACTTTACATTAGAGTCACAAGCATTCGAAAATTCAGTTACATAACCGAATTTGGGGTGGAAAGGGGCCAAAAGCACCAGTTCTAATTTCAACATGGGGCGGCCGCCAGTGGCTGGCCTCTGGGCAAGCAGGTTTACCTGCTTTCCGCACCTTGATCACCCTATAGCTTTCGGTGGCTGCTGACTAGCCTGTTGCGGCCTCCACTGCCCCAGTTGTGGCCGAGCCTTCCTCGAGTGATTATTTCACTCGTGCAAACTCTTTAATGCATCGTATAATGTCAAAAACGGACATTATTTAGAAAATCTTCCAAGATGTGAGCTAAGTGCCAAGGTCACCAAATTCAATAGTCAATCCTCATCGACTATTTAATCCCCTTAGTGGTATTTTTATTTTTTATTTTTGTGATCTAATCACAAATGCAATAAACCAATAAATCATTTACAGAATTAGAAGGCATCAGATTAGTCCGCACTCCCAAAGCATCAGTTATTGAGCATCATAATTTCACTCATTGGCACCTAAAAGGAGCTCGAGTCATGAATAAAGGTCATTATCCCCTCAGAATTGAGATGACATGTAAAAATTCATTCAATAAAAAATTACATATTGTTAGATACCCAACATCTAGGTATAGGAGACTGAAGGAACCTTCTCTGTTAACGTTGGAGAGCCCCTATCCCATAATAATTATCTACTGATTACGCTAAAAGAATAACGTGGTGTAGTGCAGATTTGGGGTGTCATATCCACAAGGAGATGGAAAATACTTAAGAGTTGAAAAGTAAAATTAAAATCAATAATTTGAGATAGTGAAGCGTCATAATTCCTTCAGTTGGATTGGATCATTCACATTAATTATTCCATTTTTATAACACGATTAGAGGCTTTTATGAGGTTATCTCGGCATTCTAATCGGAAGATATATCGTGAAAACCAATTTAATTTACAAATGTAATCCTAGAATCTAGACTTACGACATATTCGCACAATTTTATTGGAACAAGATTAAAGATCAATCATATACATCAAGCATAAGACAGTAATCAATCCGTCAATAAAGTAAAATTGAGATTAAAATTCAAGAATTAGTTCAATCTAATGATAGAAGAAGCACGATTAGATCTATAAAGGATTTAATAATTGTTAAATCAATATCAACAATAAGTAATTGAAATTGAAACTCAATAAATAATTTGATTAAATAATGAAAAAAAATATAACTGAATCCATGAAAAATCTAGTAATTATTAAATCGATTTCAATATAAATTCATGAAAAAAAAGTCTAAATACTAGTATTGTTCAACAATGAAAAGAGCAATTACATGAATAAATTGATACGAAATCTTGGAATGCAACGAGTTCCTTCCTTGCTTCATCTTGGTTTTTAGTTCCCCATGAGCTTCTTGAGCAAGATTTGAGAGGAAAAGTGATATGAAACCCCTTTGTGCTCAAAATACGGCTCTTCCCTCAAAGTCACGGAATTTTTCCTTTAATTATCTCTCAAAAATTGCCCTAAAACATTACAAAAACAAGTATAAGGAAACTAAATTTTTCTTCCCGTTTTAGCTTGAGGCGCGCGCCTTAAGGATTTTGGCGACTGAGGCTGCCTTGGTGTGAGGCGCGCGCCTTGCAGCGTGTTTGGGCCATAACGTTCTTTTCTGATATTCGATTGAGGTGATACCATCTTCAAATTCGATCGTTTTCCATGTCAAAAATTCGATCGTTTGAAAGTTGATATGTGATAATATTTCGGCTATATTTCATCCCTTTAACTCATTTCTTCATCCAATTGACATCTAACACTCTCGAATATTCATCATAAGGTTAGAAGCAAGTTTAGAGTATTTGTACTTTAGTCCCTGAACTTGCACTTTCTTCCATTTTGATCATTTTCACTTATTTCTCCTTATTTATGCTACATTCATCACTTGTTCTGCAAAATATAAATTACATAGAATTAAACTATATTTCAACATATTAATCAACAATTTTTCATGTTTTGACAGTAAGATAAGTGTGTAAAAAGGCCCTTATCATCCACCAACAGTCTCTACATTAAACTAAATATACTTTTATCTATTCAATGACATTCTGTACAAGTTATTTTTCCTAAAGGACTTAATTGGCCATCCCTCATAGTTCAGGCACTTATTAAATAATAGTTTGTTTCTAGTTCGTTATTTTCCCTGCCTTCCTCTATAAATGGAAACGGCATCTGTACCTTCACTTCCTTGAGCTTCAATAAAATTGAGTCTGATTTTATACGTGAACATGGTATCAGAGCGGGTGATTCTGGAATTCCAGAACCGCGAGTGACGAAGCCATTAAAGGAGGAGGATTTGTTTAAACTGAGCTGCCATGGCTGGAAATCGAATCGATGATCTTCTTCCTGCAGATATGAGGGGCGAACAGATGAATCAGGGGAATGGAGGGCAGAGTGATGTAAATACCTCAGATCCGCTATTTCTTCACAGCTCAGATCATCCAGGAATGACATTGGTTACAGCTCCTCTAACTGGTAAGAATTTCTGGGCATGGAGTAGATCAGTGAAAATTGCCCTTGGAGCTAAGGTGAAATTAGGGCTTATTGATGGAAGTGTGGAAATACTTGAGAAAAATTCACCTAATTATGATAAATGGTTGAGAGTTAACTATATGATAACATCGTGGTTACTGAACTCCATTTCGAAGGACATTGTTGAAGCCTTTCTGTACACCAGCACTGCACGAGAATTATGGATGGAGATTGAGGAAAGATTTGGGACTTGCAATGGTCCTATGCTGTATCAGATCCAACGGGAAATCAGTTCTATCTCACAAGGTAACATGTCTGTTTCAGAATACTACACGAGATTGAAGAGACTGTGGGATGAACTAACCTTCTTAATGCCTATACCTNACGAAGCCAGATCTTAGTTATGGATCCTTTGCCACCAGTCAATAAAGCCTACTCTATGATCCAAAGGGTAGAAAAACATAGAGAAGTTCAGATTTCTTATGGGGAGCATACTGAAGTAAGCGCTATGAATGTAAAGACTCAGGGGTATAGAAGACTTGGAGGAGGAAGAGGATATGGTAGAAAATTTGATGCAAGTGAAGAGGAGAAGAGAAATCAGTTCTGCACACACTGTAACACCACAGGACATAACAGGGAATTCTGTTTTAAGCTGATTGGATATCCGGACTGGTTTAAACAATTGAGTGAACAAAAAAAGAAGGCTGGAGGGAAATTTTCTGCACATATGGCATACTCACCACTAGAGATGGGAAATGAAGTAAATCCAGGTGGAATTGAAGATCTATACAAGAACATGAACCTTTCAGGAATCATTCAACAGGAGCTGAAAAAAATGATGAATGGAAAGGGAATTAACTCTGAAAACACTGTTAATTTTGCTCACGCAGACGACTTTGCAGGTTCGACTCTAAAACTTGAATTCAATTCTGCTCTAAGTGCTTCCAATTTGATAGGTTCTGAGTCATGGATTGTAGATACTGGAGCCTCTAACCATATGTGCAATGACATTTCAATGCTGAAAACTCCTATACTTGCTGCCAGAAACATTCCTGTGTTTTTACCTGATGGCACTATTAATTTAGTTAAACACTTTGGGAATGTCCATCTAACTGATAACCTTATCCTCACAGACACCCTTCACATTCCTACTTTCAAGTTCAATCTCTTATCAGTTAGCAAATTAACCAAAGCTCTGAAACTGAAATTCATTTTCATGGAAAATCATTGCCTTTTGCAGGACCTTTTGACTGAGAAGATAATAGCCGTAGGAAGGTTGATAAAGAACTTGTATACTCTTGATAAGACCTCCTTTCATGCATCCACCATAAAGTCCTACATTTCTATTGCTTGCAATGTGTTTTCTTCCAACAAATCCTTTCCTGTCAATAGCTATAAAGCCAAAGATGAATCATCTGTCACTCTTTGGCATAGAAGGTTAGGACATGCTTCTGGAAATGTAATGCAACATCTGAAGCTATTGAATCATTTCAATAAAGAGATCCTCTTACCTTGTGATGTTTGCTCCTTCTCTAAACAACATAGACTGTCCTTCACTAGCTGCAATATAAGTACTACCAACATCTTTGAAATATTACATGTGGATTTATGGGGGCCATATAAGTACACATCCATTTGTGGAGCTCATTATTTTTTGACAGTGGTGGATGACTTTAGTAGATGCACTTGGACTTTTTTAATCAGACACAAAACACAAGTCCTCAACACTCTGAAAAATCTGCATAAAATGATTAAAACACAATTCAACAAGAACATAAAATGCATGAGAACAGATAATGGGACAGAGTTTACAAATTTCGAGTTGCAAAGATACTTAGCTGAAAATGGGATTCATCATCAAAGAAGTTGTCCATATACACCTCAACAAAATGGAGTTGTTGAGAGGAACATAAGCATCTCTTGCAAATAGCAAGAGCACTTATGTTTCAATCCAACTTGCCAAAAAAGTTTTGGGGAGAATCTATTTTAATGGCAACACATATTGTAAATAAATTGCCCACTTTTTTATTGAATTAGAAAACTCCTTATGAAATTTTGCACAAAAGGTTGCCCACATATCAAAATTTGAAAGTTTTTGGATGCCTATGTTATGCTACTAACACAAAACCTTTCAAAGAAAAATTTGCCCCAAGGAGTTTTAAATGCATTTTGCTAGACTACAATACGGGGCAAAAGGGATTTAAGTTGTATGATCTAATCAATAAGCAAGTGTTTGTGTCTAGGGATGTTATTTTTCATGAACATGTTTTCCCTTACAAAGATTTTCCTAACTCCGATGCTTCCATACCAATACCTGTGGCTGAAATGAATTTTGAGGATAATACATCAGCCAACCCTCCATCTGAGAATCAGAATTCCAATATTGAAAGCCAACATGATGTCCAGCCTGCCTCTGAAAATTCTTCTGATATCAATCAACCTACTGCTACTTATCATCTCAGTCAGGAAAAGATCAGGCAGTTAGATAACTCCATGAATTCCTCTTTAAGTCATGACATTCATACACAGAACTCTCTTCAAACCAGAAAAAGCTCTAGACCTAAATCTGCACCTACTTGGATGAAGGACTTTGTAAGTAACCTGTCATGCACATCATCTATTCCCACTTCAGAAATTTTATCCAATACATCAAACTCTTCTTCCTATACACCTAGCACTTATCCTTTCCATCAGTCTCCACATTTTGAAACAAGCTATCTTCCGTTTTTGGCTAACATATCTACAATCCAAGAACCAAAATCCTATAAAGAGGCTAGCACCAGGACAGATTGGATTCAAGCTATGGAAAAAGAACTTGCAGCATTGGAGCAAAATCAGACTTGGGAAATTGTTCCCCTACCTCCAGGAAAGGATCCCATTGGGTCAAAATGGGTTTATAAGGCAAAACTGAAACCAGATGGAACTCTAGACAGATGCAAAGCCAGATTAGTAGCAAAAGGGTATAATCAAGTGGCTGGCATTGATTATGTTGACAGCTTCTCACCTGTGGCAAAATCAGTAACAATCAAGATGTTGTTTGCTATTTCATCTGCCCATGACTGGCCCATATATCAGCTGGACATCAATAACGCGTTCTTGCATGGTTTTGTAGAAGAAGAAATCTACCTATGGCCTCCAGAAGGTTACAAAAACTATAAAAAGGGTGAGGTTTGTAAACTGAAGAAGTCCCTTTACGGTTTAAAGCAGGCTAGCCGGCAATGGAATTCAGAATTCTGCAAGCACTTGCAGCTATATGGCTTCAAACAATCTGCACATGATAATTGCCTCTTTACTCTCCATTCAGATCGCCATGTTACTATTTTTCTGATATATGTGGATGATGTGCTAGTTACGGGAACAAATGACAAAGAAATACATCGTGTCAAACATTTCCTGGACACTACCTTCACCATTAAGGACCTGGGACTTGCTAAATATTTTCTGGGGATAGAAATTGCACGCTGT
>CAIGRB010026340.1:11414-40927 GCA_903798255.1 Fraxinus quadrangulata
TTTTCCCTGCCTTCCTCTATAAATGGAAACGGCATCTGTACCTTCACTTCCTTGAGCTTCAATAAAATTGAGTCTGATTTTATACGTGAACACATTCAAATGCACTAGCGTCTTCACCTATAGTCGTCACCTCTATGGCAAAAATAAGTTATTGTCGCAATTGTGAGGTAAACTATACAATGTAATATTATGAAATATAACACTGATCATTATGTATGTCAAGACTGATTTCTTTATTAAGTTGTCCATTTTGTTAATAACTGACCTTGTAACTGTGATAAGTATATAGTCCACAAATTTATGATCCCATCAGCAGTCACACTGTTTTTTGGCAAGAGGAATAGGTAGGATGCATACATTGTACTTTTATTCTATTTGTTGATGATCATATGGTTCCCTTCTTATCCATTTGGCATGTTTGTATTGAATATCAATTTTTTTATTATGCACCAATTTATCAATCACTCAATTATAAACTATGTGCCATTAAAGTTATGGAATCAAATCTTAACTCATTTTATATTGTTCAACAATTTATCTATCAATAAATAAATTAAAATTAAAGTTAAGACTCAAATCTCTTCTCATTTCATATCAATAATGACACTTGTTTCATATCTAAACAGGTGCTTAGTTATTCTACTCGTGATGTTAAATAGCATGATTTTAACGTTACAGTAATATTACCTCGAAAAGTTTCTTCCAATATGTTAAACTTAACTAGGAAATTAAAACTAGAACATGAAATATAACCTGAGATAATCTAGAATCATTATTTATTTAACATATTTGGTTTGTTAAACTGAACATAATATTCAATGAATCTATTTACATACTTTTATTTTTAAAATCTCATTGCATCAAACATTCTGAAAATATCTTAAGAAATTAAAACTAATCTCATTTTGTGTTATGCAAAACTAAAGTTGTAGAATAAAATCTCACGAACTACTTATTCAACACAAGTAAACGTGTTTATGCAAGTTACACTGAATATAATAATTAACAAATTTCTTTATATGCCTTTCTTCTTTAATCACATCTCACGCGACATTATAGAAAATAACAAAGAGTCAATCGATAGAAAAAGTAAATTATCTAATCCGTAATTATTATTATTATTATTATTTGAATTTGAATAATGCTATTTGTAAATAATGTAATTACATAATGATTTACATACATGTGAGGTGTCAAAAAGAGAGTCGGGAAATTTAATTTAAATTTTTTTTTTGTTGAAGAAATTTCGATCCAATCATACATCACCACACTGTGTATGTAAATCATTATGTACATGTAGCACATCCATTATTATTTTATACTTTTTGTGTGTATGGACTAGAAGAGGGCCACAATACGACCAAATAATTGCATTACAATATTTTTCCTTTCATTTAAACACCAACTAGTCAATATAGAAAATATGAAGCAAAAAAAGTTGCTAATGTGATAATAACACCTTCACGGTATTTATTTATCAAAGAGAAGGGTCCAATTATTGGAGGAATATACTGATTCATGAACTTCCCGTGGGAGATTTCATTTATTGGGGCTACCTAACAAGTTAATTAATTGAAATTGTAATTGAAGTTCTCAATCTATAGCTGTTGTTGTAAACGCGTCTTTAATTTTTTCTTTTTTTTAACATTTACGTCCCAACTTGACATTATTTAAAATGTGTAAACATAAATAAATTTAATAAATAAAATGATAAAATTACATAAAAATGTACAGTAATTTGAAAGTAGATGATGTGCTTTGTTCCTATTTTTCATTTGTTCGTGCCTAAATCCTTTTTCTTCAAAAGTATTTTGAGTGTTTGAGTAGGCTATCTGAGTAGCGAAACTCAATGCCAATTTTAGTGCCATCACTCCATTGAAATTCGTGTTTATAAATTTAGCCGTGTGACGATTGTCGACAATACAGGAGTTGGGATGAGTACGGTGTATCTTGTAGGGGGTAATTAATTTTTTTCCTTTTTTATGTTTCCTTTATTTATTTTATTACTTTTATTCATATCGACACATTTTACTTTTCAAACTATGTCAAGGTAATTACAAATGACTTTTTAAATTGTACATTGGCTATCGTCAAGTGCTATAAAACGTAAAGTTGGGACATAAATGTTTAAAAAAAAAAAAAAAAAAATTACACTTTTACTACAAGGGCCATAGATTGAGAACTTCCACTGTAATTTGACTTAATTAATATAATAGGTTTCCCTGAGAAATGAAATATCTCAAGAACATTTACGTCCCAACTTGACATTATTTAAAATGTGTAAACATAAATAAATTTAATAAATAAAATGATAAAATTACATAAAAATGTACAGTAATTTGAAAGTAGATGATGTGCTTTGTTCCTATTTTTCATGTGTTCGTGCCTAAATCCTTTTACTTCAAAAGTATTTTGAGTGTTTGAGTAGGCTATCTGAGTAGCGAAACTCAATGCCAATTTTAGTGCCATCACTCGATTGAAATTCGTGTTTATAAATTTAGCCGTGTGACGATTGTCGACAATACAGGAGTTGGGATGAGTACGGTGTATCTTGTAGGGGTAATTAATTTTTTTCCTTTTTTATGTTTTCTTTATTTATTTTATTACTTTTATTCATATCGACACATTTTACTTTTCAAACTATGTCAAGTTAATTACAAACGAATTTTTAAAATTGTACATTGGCTATCGTCAAGTGCTATAAAACGTAAAAGTTGGGACATAAATGTTTAAAAAAAAAAAATTACACTTTTACTACAAGGGCCATAGATTGAGAACTTCCACTGTAATTTGACTTCATTAATATACTAGGTTTCCCTGAGAAATGAAATATCTCAAGGGAAGTTCATGAACCAACATATTCATTAATTGGACCTTTCTCCTTGAGTTAATAAATTCTTAATTTTGGAGTGTGAAGTGAGCCGTGTTATCTCCTGCATTAGCAACATTTTATATTTCTAGCAAAAAACACCTGTAATAGTTTCTCTCTTCAAAACCTGTCAATTAAAATTGAACTAATTGCTTATTCGAAAAATAATATTTGAATATTATCCGAGCCGATTAAATTCTCAATCTCCAATGTCAAAGATCTTCGAACGATTATCTTTCAGAATAGAACATATTTCGTTTCAAAGAATTTAACAACATCGTCACCATTGGTATAATTTGTTATTAAATAATTTATGAAATATATTAATTGTTGAGAATTAAAAAAATAATAAAATAAAGGAAGTATTGTTCATATGGTGTAATATTTGGTGTAATGATTAGAGATAAATTTGTAAAATCGTGTGAAAATTATACCAATTTGGGGCGAAATTGCACCAATTTGGTGCTCATAGTAGGAGGTGGCCTAAGAGATGAAATGGTGCGACATTTCAAAATACTAAATACAGCTCTTGATTAAAAGTATTTTCAATTAAAGAGACACTCTAAACTTGATTTTATTCCCTTTTTTCATCCTTCCTAAGACAATTTCTTCATTCACGTCTCTTCGTTCTCCAACCTTTGCTCATATTCATCTACATATATGCATGTTAAAGCACACGTTTGCACATGCATATTTATGTTGTTTGATCCTTATTTGCCATTTCTCTTCATCGTCCTTCTCGTGAGCCACACATGAAAGTTATCACTTGTATAATTCTCCAAAAAACAATTAACATTTTTAAGAAATAAAATTCATTCTTCTCTTTCATTATTATTATTATTATTATTTTTCATTTAAGTTCCTCGGACCCCACGAGTCAGCTTATTCGAAGATTTTAGGCACCATCAATTATTTTGTTACCACCTTCACGTTCCAATTCCTTGTACAAAATGTTAGGTCCATGATGGATGGAAAGACATGGTAGGCCACAAGAATGTCAGGAAAGAATGTCATTGCCCGTGTACGTCGTCAAAAAGTTAAAAAGTCTAAAAGACATGTATAGGATACCATTTTCCTTTAATTTTCTATTTATATAAATTTTAAATAACACATCTAAATGTCCGAAATCGACAATATATTTCTTAATCATCAAATACCTATATCCTTTAACGTTTATAAATTTGTCCTTCGAAAACACATCTTCAAAAATAAGGTGAAAATCAAAACACCTTTTCATTTTCCTTCATATTAAATTAATAAGTGTTTGTTATATTTGATTAGATTAAATAGGATAACAGTAAAACATTTCATATTCTTCTCGTCTTTAATTTTATCTAATATTCTTATCTAAGTATCTGATCTTGAATCCAAAACGTACCCATTAAAATTGTAAGACTAAATAACTCTAGAAATCTAATTAAATAAAAAAATAGTTGAAGGATAAACTTTTGTAACAAGAATCCATAGTAATAATAATTGAAGGCTCCCAAGTAGTCACGAGCCGAGCTAGCTCGTGGGTCGAGTCGAGAAACTCACGAGCCGAGCTAGCTCGTGGCTCGTCCATGGCTCGTTTGCTCGTGGGCAAGCTCGGCTCGGCCCACGAGCTCGTGACCTCACGAGCCGAGTCACGAGGCCACGAACTTTTTGATTTTTTTTTTTTTTTTTNTTTTTTTTTTTACTCTTTCAAGTTTTTTAAATTTTTCTTTAATTTTTCACGACCCGCTCGTCGAGCTCAGTTGCAGCTCGGAACGGCTCGTATTTCGACGAGCCCACGAGCTCATTTGTCATCTCTACTCCCAAACAAGTCTCGTTAGGTCATGTTTGGTTTAGATTAAAATTCGATTAAAATCTCATATTAAAATTAACAATTAATTTTAAACACATATTTTATGAAATTCATAATCTTTGAATCACGCATTTCATTAATTTTAATCAAAATTTACTAAAAAATTCATTTTTAATATTTATCAAACAGGGAGTACGTGTTGATGTATGGTGAAGTGGGCATTTAGAATTGAAAGAGACAGGCTTTAGCCTTATCTTATTCTACAATAAAAATGCACAAAACCCATTATTGGACCACCTAAAAACCTCCACCTTTGCTAATTCATTTATTCTTTAAATCAAATCATACATTGTACTATACAAGTGACAAAAGTGTACGCGTTCACTATTTTGGCCTTTCATAATAATTGAAAACAACTTGCACTTTACGATACCGAATTGTCCTATCAGTCGAAAAATTTTATTTGATGACTTTTTTCTTGATAATACTACTTATATATGAGTACACGTTGAACATTTGGAAAGAAAATAGCAAATGTGAAATAAGGGCCACAAAAGTTGACACCTATCAACAATGATCGGGAAAAAATTCGATAAATTTCTTTTATAACATTTGAATTTCTAGAGACGGTTCAACTAGAAAAGGTTCTCTCTTCAAACGTGGTCATATCGGTTGATGTTAAGAGTAACCCGTGATCTAAATTACCGGTAGGAAAATTTTAGATCGACAATAAAATTGTATATCCAACCATGTTTAATACTAGTGGATTTTTTGCGGATAAATATAATAGGCATGAATTATTTGTTACTCCAATTGTATATTGTGCAAACATCAAATTTAATGAAAAATGAAAATCTCTAAAATCGATGCCAATTGCTTCAAATTTCTTTTTATTGAGTTGCACTAGATTCATCAACAATTCTATGTCATGATGCATGCTTTTGGTCAACTTCATACTATTAGTTCACATATTAATATAAGATTATAAATAATAATTAAGATTTAATATGCTTCAATTATGTCAAAAAATTAATACAAATTTGAAATATATATTAGTGGCCACTGTTATGTTGTAATCATAAGTGTATGATCCACGAGAACTATCTAACTAACTATTGGTTCAACTATGCCTAATTTCTATTCGAGTAAAAACAATTAAAAACGATTTTAATTAGGATCCGAAATGTGATAACTATATGAAAATAATTAAAACGTGCTCAAATAGACAGTTTAGGATTTTAACTAATGTATGAAAAGTGTTATGATTTTACGAGTTCACCGTAATTATCCTTATAATCTTAATCAACAAATTAATTTCGACATCAATTTGTCCTAGGTCGAATTCTTCTAAATTAAAATAAATCATACTCAATTAAGTCAATTTATTATATCTCTATGTAAATCAGGGTAGGGTTTAATTAAGAGCACTCAATCACAAAAAAAAAAGTCAATTAAGACCCACTAATTTAGTAAAGCGTATCTCTACCTTTTGCCCAGATTTTGATTTATTGCGTGATATAAATAAATAACTCACATCCTGACTTTTTACTGTAAACAAATCAATAAATTAATGATCACGTAATTCAAAACATGAAGAAAACAAATAAAAAATAATACACAAACATTAATTGAAGATCAAAATATAATAATTTAAATCAACATTCAAAACTAAGTTACATAGTTCATCCCAACTATTGATTTAATTATACATTATGAAGGAAGAAAAACACAAAAGTGTTTCGAAGTACATTATCGGGTTGAAGGAGAAAATAGAAAAATATGATATTCTTTCCCCAAGAATCCTTATCTCCCTTGGAAAATTCTGAAGCCCTAACATTCTTCCTCTACTCTCTCGTAATTTCTCCTCTTTTCTCCTTTTTCGTGTACCACTTGAAAACTCTTTTCCTCTTTGTTGGTAACCCAACTTTAAGTCGTATTTCAAAGCGGACAAAAATAACCCAAAAAAACATTACATAATAGTTCCATATTCATTGAATATCACTTTTTCGTTTTGCTCCTTTAGGATTAAGTCATCATTCTCAAATTCTCTTCCCTTGTAGTTGGTGTTTTCTCGATTTGAATGATCGATCTATTATTCAAAATCTCAATTAATTATACGACGACATGTTCATGTGATGTCTTCCTCCCTTGTGGAGGATTATTGGAAATACCACTATTCTTATTTTTCGACCACTTGAAATTTAAGTGTTACTTTTAGACCACTATTTTTATTTTTCGACCATTGTATGTGGATCATTCTGTATAAAATTTAGTACTTCCTTTAGAGTGACTAATAATTGGCAATCCTCAGCGAATCGATGGTCAAACTGCGACAAAGAGGCTTTTGCCTGAACTGTTGCTGTCACAGTATGCTCATAGTGGTCCAGCCCTTCAACTTTTGGTTTGTTGCGCTTTGGTTCCTCTTTAAAAATTTTCACCCGATTTTGGTCCTTTTACCTAAATCTTGAATATTGATCTCAAAACTTTTAATAGCTTCCACGTTGGTCCTCGATCTCCATAATCCTCCGAAATTGGTCCTCCACTAGTTTCGATTGTGTGCAAATTAATCCCCAAATTTTAGATGATCTTGAATTTTACTCCTAAAACTTGCGATTTCTCTTTTAATACTTCTTCTCAAGTTCAATACAATTCAATTAGTCTTCAATTATTTCAAATCAACTTCAGTTTAGCTCAAAAATTCATTTATGCTCTCAATACCTTCAAATTCGAGTTTTACCAACAATAACTATATTTATGCTAAATTAAGTAAAAATTCGCTCAATTTTTAAATTTTTATGACATTCGCTTATCAACCACCAACATTAAAGTTGACATTATTAAGTTCTTTGGCTGGATAATAATTTCCCAGTTTCAACTAGTCTAAAACTAGTACGACCTCCCCCAAACCAACACCCAAAGTTTTTATAATTGACAGTTTCTATTAGGAAAAAATTCAAATGTCGTAGTTCTCATTTCTCAATTAGAGAAATAAGCACACGACACGCCGAATGACCATGCCATAAGCACACCGAATGACCATGCAAGTTAATTAACAAGTGACCTATTTGCTTACATCATTGTATTTCAAAGTAAAGTGACTTTTTTTTTAAAAAAAAAACTTATATTTACTTATAAATAAACTTCCTATATTTATTAATAAATGTTTCTTCACGATTCATTATTTTATGGAATTTAGCTCTAGAAATGTTATAGCATTAAATACCTTGACTACCTCGTGGAGGTCGTTACATTATCCATTTCATATGTATTTACTATTACCTTCGTCCCATAAAGATAAACTTGTTTTTATTTTCATACAAATTAAAAAAACTTAATTAATATTTGTTGAAACTAAAAATTTTATTACATTTTTCCATTTAATTTTCTAATATGTCTCTATTTAATGTCATATTATCAAAAAAATATGTACTATTATTTAAATTATTAATGTAGGGATATATTAGAAAAAAGTGTAAAAAAAATTATATTTCAACTATATTAATTACATTATTTTCATAACAAAACCTATTTTTGCAAGACGGAGATAGTATTATCTAACAAAGTATTGCTATTCATGGACTCATAGTGAAGGTTACCGGTAGTCAACCTACGTGACGTATATATGAAAATTTATTATTTGGTGTATGAGGTAATAAAAAATTATCACATTGATGCATCAAATAATAAATTAGCATGTGTATGTCACATAGAACGACTACTCGTAGTCTTCACTATGAATAATATTATTTTATTTAGCACTACTAATATTATAACATTAGTAAGTGAAATTAAATGAGATGTACAATTTCACGAGTCACATAATTATACTTTTAATTTTGCATATCATTTAATATTATCTAAATTGGAATTGTAGAATGTTAGATACCACTATTTAAAATTGTTATAAAATTTTTTGCCTAATAACCCCTTAATTCAGTTTAACTTTTTTCTAATAAGTTGCATATATTAGTATTTTAACATGAAGAAATTGCCACCTCATCCCACATAGTGACTCCAGCTCTCTTGTATATAAACACCAACACCCCAAACCCACACCTCTAAACAAAACCCAACAAATTGTCGTATCATATCATGTGCGATAGCCTCAAGAGCGACTACCAACTGTGCGAAGAGCTTGGCCGTGGTAGATTCGGCATTGTCTACCGCTGCTACTCTCCCTTTTCCGGCGACTCTTTTGCCTGCAAATCTATCCACAAGAATTCCCTTTCTGAAGACCCCACCGACCGTCAATGCCTCGACAAGGAGCCCAAGATTCTTCAGCTCCTTTCTGGCTGTCCAAATATTCTTCAGCTGTATAAAATCTATGAAGATGATGATTATCTGCACATGGTGACGGATTTGTGCGACGGCGGGGATTTATACGACAGAGTTTCTTTGGGAACGCCGTTTACTGAACCGAAGGCGGCGGCGGTTTTGAAGCAGTTGATGATTGCTATTAGTTGCTGTCATCACTTAGGAATTGCCCATAGAGACATCAAGCCGGATAATATTTTGTTTGATTCTGCCGGGCGGTTGAAGCTAGCGGATTTTGGATCCGCCGAGTGGTTTGGTGTTTCGGAGGAGGGGCTCATGACGGGGGTTGTGGGGACGCCGTATTACGTGGCGCCGGAGGTGCTGATGGGGAGAGAGTACAATGAGAAGGTGGATGTATGGAGTGCCGGAGTGATTTTGTACATTATGCTGAGTGGGGTGCCGCCGTTTTATGGGGAGGGGCCGGCCGAAACTTTTGAGGCGGTTTTGAGAGGAAACTTGAGGTTTCCGACAAGGATTTTCCGGTCCATTTCGCCGGAGGCCAAGGATCTGCTGAAGAAGATGATTTGCCGGGATGCTTCCATGCGACTATCTGCCGACCAAGTCCTGAGTTAGTATTTTTCCTTCTCAACTCTGATGTTTTTCTTTATCAAAAAATTCACAAAATCTGCCCTCAATTTCCCTCTGTTTGCCAAGAAAAAGAAAAGAGTTTAATTTTGCTTCATTTCTCGTAGCCACTGGACAAGATTACAATTAGAATCCTAATTGATGTAATTTTGTTTGTGAATATGCAGGGCATCCATGGATCATTAGTGGAGGAGACACCCGATCAGTGTCCGACCAAACCTGAGTCATAACAACATTTTCGAATAGCTACTGGTGTACATACTCCATCTCCAGGCCATTTCTTGAAGGATTAATGGAGATGGAAGAAGAATGTCCAAGACGGAGTCCTCGATAGACTGGACTGTAACGAATGTCAATATTGTCAAGTATTGCATAGTGGATCCTACTAAAGGAGAGACGACCCCCTTATGCTTTTTCCCTTTTTTCTGTGAAGTTGTGGGAATGTGTAAGAGAAGCCAAGGCCATCCCTTTTTCCTCGTATCAATAGATAGAATAGTACCTTCTCTAGTAGAAGAAGAAGAAGAGATTGTATAAATGCGAAGTGATAAATAAGACAAGTATGGTTGTGTATATGAGAAGGTTGAAAATCCCCTCTATTTTCATCCCTTTTTCTTGGTTTGAGGCAAGTACTCTATTGTAAGAATGTTGTAGGTTTTGCATGAAATTGAAATTTCTAATGTTTTTCACTTTTCAAGTTTTGGAAATATTGGGGTTGGAAATGAAAAAGTAAAAAGAATAAAGGATATCCCCTGAATCTTGATGTATTGGCATATTCCTTTGGAGAAGTGCTATGCAATGCCCTGTACGTATGGTCTTTTTCTTCCTTGGACTGAATTCCAAAATTCCATGTTAAGCAACACAAAAATATCAGGTCAACAATAAAGTTAAGACTTTCCAACGTTAACCCTTGGTACTACTCATGCTGTACTTCATGTTTTTTATTCAATAATGTGAGGGGACAATTGTTTTTCATTTTCTTTTTGGGGTTCATGTGAAGGGGAAAAAAAAAAAATCAGCCCCGTTTGAGCCATTATTTTGGAATTAATTTTGTGAAAAGTAAATTTTTAGAAGAATTTGTGATAAAAAAAATTACGTGCAAATTTATTTTATTGAGAGAATGTATGATTGTAAATGAGTTTGAATTTTTTTTTTTAATTAACGAGATTAAACATATGCTAAACTGATATAACTTGTCATTTTAGTCCTGAGTTATCTATTTTTTTCAAAATAAACTTTTCATGAAATAATAATAATGTAGTTTATGGAACTCCCATTTCCATACTATATATAGTCGAGTAATGCTACTTAAAGTAAGTGGTGCTTAGTATCATATATCAATATTGAGCACCACTAATACTGTATAACATTATTTATTTATAATTAATTATAACTAATATATATATGGTGTGGCGATAATAACTTTTTGGTGTATTAGAAATTGAAAAACTAAGTTTATGTGTTTGATTCATTTTTATACATAATCAAGTAACTTTTTATTCATATATTTCGTGAGATTTATAAGTATTATTCACTCATTCACTACTTATTTTTATCAATTTATTATTTGAATTTATAATTTATAAATACTTCCCAAACATGTCTTTGGTATCGGCACTAACAAATGAAAATCTTTGCAAGGTACTTGTATTGATATAAGAACTAATTTTGATTATGATTTCTAAAACTAATATGTCGAAATTTGGGACCTAATTAATTTAATTAATTAATTAATTACTGAGCTGGCAGATATTGAAAGTCGAGAGAGTTGATAAGTTATCTTATTTTGAATTTTTATGGCTCAAATCCAGAAGTAAAGTCAAAACGTTAGCACACTAATTTGACCATTAACTTGAATTGTCTCCCATGTGACTATTTTTTTTATTAAATAAAGAAAAAAAAAAGACTTCTAGATGGTTGATGGTTCGTATTTCTTGTGCATATACTATTATTGTTTTTTATTGATTTTGCAGAACCATCATGTTTAATTGTAAGGACTGATGTTGAACTTTGAAATTTTGAATATAAATTTTCCTATCCTTTTTTTTTTTTTTTTACAAAGTTGGAAATTTTGAGTTCGAAAGGAAAATGAAAAGGTTAAATTTCATAAACATTCCTTGGAATGTGTGACAATTTCGCATGCTGGCTGATCATTTATGTCCCGTCCAATTGAGGACTTTTAGGAGTCGGGATGAGGAGGGGATTAAAATATTTTCATTTATTATTCTTTTTTTATTTAACATTATATAAATTAACAAATAAAATAAAAGATGTGACGCACGGCGAGGAAGGAATGATCGAGGCACAAATTTTTATCATCCTTACAAAAATATTTTAATTATCATCCTATTCTTACAAAAATATCTGTGTCGATGCCAAGTCAATGCTCGTAAGTGATTATGTGGACTCACTAGTAGTAATACATTATTTATCATGACAATTAGTGCATGTCATAACGATGTATGTAAATTACTCAAAATGAAATTATCTTCTCCCATAAAGAGGGACGAACTATCAATCTGAGTCCAATAAGATAATTTTGAACAGTTTTTTCCTAAAATCAAATTATCCATACTTGATCAGGTTGGTCTTGCTTCCAAAACCATGTTTAGTCAAAATTGATTCTTCCAACAATTTTACCCTTTTCATTTAACATATATTCTCTATGCTCCAATATTATGAACGACATTACGTTGTGATAGCACTATTGAGTATTGAGGTCAATTCCCTTTAATTTGCCTATAGGATCCATATTCATAGTAAAAATAACGAGAAAGAAAAATATATTGAAATGAGAAAAATTTATGAAGTGTCAAATCTTTTCACTATATGAAGTACAATCATATGTAATTCACGCACCAATACTATAAACTTTACCACACCCATGACCCATCAATTTCTACTTATATGAACAACCTACAAAGAGAATAGGGAAAATTAGGATGCTAAATTTACAATTTTTTTCATTTAAAAGACCCTGAAGTAACGTATACAAAAGAGAATAAAACCACTTCAATTTACATTTAGGCAGATAAAATCTAACCTAATTTGCTCCAAGGATTCGGCTAACTCATCTCTTATTTTCTTTCCTTCACAAAATTTGATGCATTTAATTTTAACAAATTCTGTGGAAAATTTTCCCAGTACTATTTGAATTTTCATGTGGGGGAATATTATTGGCATATGCCTTGGAGTCCATAAATTTCTTGATTCCATGCTAAGCAACCCAAACTTTCCAGTGGTCAATAAACTAATCAAAAGTTGAAATTGCGTGCAAAGTAAATGCCAATTTTTCCATCAGTATGGATTACACTAGATGTTGTACATCATATTTTGTCTTTGATTCCATGTGAAGCAACAAAGTAATGATCATTTTGCCGATGCTACCACTCACAACAGGGAACATTTTTTGGCATTTATTCACGCGGGTCTCACGCGCATGTGAGTGTGGGTCAATTAAAGTGTCAAACATTTTCTGGCAAATGAGCTTAATTCTATTTTGCCACCCCCCACAAATCTACAATCTTGCTATATGTACATCAACTTTAACATCAAGTTTGATCTCCCTTTTAATTTACAACTAGCATAATCGACTAGAGCTGGGTGCAAGTCGGTTCGATTTTTTTCGGTTCCAGAAATTTTCGGGTATTTAGTAAATTGAACCGTCGGTTCCAAATAAAATTATGGTCGGTTAGGTTCCGTTCCGTACTATAATTAATTTTTTTAACATTGAGAATCACCTGAAAGTAGATACTAATATTAATAACAAAAAGTAGATACAAATACTAAGTTCAATATTAACTTTTACAAATTAACGTAATCTAATTTAATAACATATAAATAACAAGTTGTCCAATACAAATACTAAAAAGTAAATACTACTAGTAAAATTTCGATGATCCATATCAATAATTCATTTGCTTCAAATATTCAAGTCTACATAAAAAATGAAATATAAAAAAGATGTTATAGAGATAAAATATTTTAAAGTATTGATAATACTTACCAATTATTTAATATAATCATGAGTTGCTTGACTTGCTATACTAGTTACTAAGAAACTCTACAAGAAAAAATTGAAAAAAAAACACAATTAATAAATATAATTAAACTATATATAGACACGCACAATAGAAAAGAAATGATAAAAAGACTAAAAATAAAACTAATAATTAGGTCAAATAATTAAAACAAAAAATTTTTAATTTGTTTAGAAAAAAATAAAATAAATTGATTTATCGAATATAAAAAAAATTCGGTTCTTATTCGATTCTTCATCTATAATCGATAATCGAACGAAATCCGTCGGTTCTCGATTCAGATACCCATTTGATTTTTTAATTTTAGAAAAATAGTTCGATTCGGTTCAATTCGGTCTTTTTGCCCAACCCTATAATTGACAAATGTATGGATAAGGCAATACTGTTAAACGTTGATAAATAATACGACACATTGTTATTCTTTTATGTGGGTCGAGCTAGAAAAGGGGGCTTTCAGTGACGGAAACATTCGTCACTAGAGATTGATACGGCATTTTCAATGGTTTGCACCAATTTAGTGTAACTTACTTTTATACCAAATTGGCATAATTTCTCACCAATTTGACGTGACATTTCCAATGATTATACCAAATGAAGAGTATTTCCTTATTATTTATTTCTTAACAATTAGTTTTATTTGAAAAATTATTTAATTAAAAATTATATTATTACTAAAATTATTAAACTATAAAGTATATTTAATGAACTAAAATATTGTAGATGAATATTTTAATGGTTTTGGAGGATCTGAAAATAATCTTCCGGAGTACTAAGTTATTGTTTTAGTTTAATGTTGTATTGTACTGTAATTTTTTTAAAGATAATTATGTTGTTCTAATGCTAATTTCTTCGTAATTTCTAATTATCACATTTGTAACTTTTGAGTTTTAAGAAGTAATTTTTATTTAATGTATTCAATACTTATTACTTGATTAGAATTTACAAATAAATATTAATTAAAAATAACAATCACATTAAAATCATTAAATAATGAAAAAAGATATAAAAGGAATTACAATTTGTTGTAATATAAAATGAAGGGCAAAACGACAACAATGAATTACACCAAATGAACAGACACCAATTTGGCGTGCCATTAGAGAAGCCCTTAAAAATCGCTACAGTGATTATCAGAGACGAATTTCTAAAGTCAGAAATTCCTTAGCTAAAAGTCGCGTCACAATATTAAGCCCATGTTTGAGTCTAATTCTATAAAAATTCATTTTCAATTACACATTCTTTCAATAAAATAATTTATACGTAAATTCAAAACTTTTTTACTTTTTAACCACACATTTTCTCCAAAAAATTACTATTACAAAACTTATTTTCCCAAAAAATGGGACTCGAACAAACCAAGTGATGGGTCTATAAATAGTCACTAATTTAGCTATGGGAATTGTGAGGGAAATTGTTGTTGCATCTTTGATAAGTTGAACTGCTAGATTCAAGGTGTTACAATTTTCAGCTACAATTTACAATATTAACACCACAATTTGTGGCTATTGCATTACATTCAAAATTGAAGGCATATAAACCACAAGTGAAAGATCTACACAAACTCCATCACCATTTTGTGTTTGTTTATGAAGTACACAATAAGGGCATGTTAGTATGATTGAATTTTTAAGACTCCCATGATATATGCCACAATGAATTGAAGCCCATTCGTCAAACTTCTTGCAGTTGATTTGATCAGCAGTTTCACCAAATCAACTGTCATATACTTGAGCAATAAGGAAAGTATTGCATGGAAAAATTGGCTTGACAATAAAAGTGTATACAACACACAAGGGCTTTAGCCTTTAGGTGGTGTGAGCGTCAACGGCTCGACTCGTGAGCTGATATTAGGCGAGTCTACTGGCGCGTCTAAGTTGTACAGCCTGCATGGCTGCTTTTTGTAATCATGCAGATTGCCATTGTGCCATAAGTTGTACTAATTATTTCTATTAGTCATAGTTCTATAAAATTCGCTATGGATCACATTGTATTCATGGACTTCGATCCAGGATGTTAATCAATTCTTCGATAGTTCTAATACTCCCATGTTTAATTTTTTTATCAAGCTTGTGGTGTTCTAAATTAAAAAGATATATACTGGTGCTATCGATTGACAACCACTGAACCTAATGACGACTTAGAAGGAGCCGTCTCTATAAAGACCTTATGGTGCAGCTCTTGCAAACTGGGGTTATAACGCAAAAAGAATGCGAGAAGACACGGTAAGGTTAATGGTGCCAACTTCTTCTATCTACAGTAGAGCAGGCGCTTGACATAATTCATACGAATATGTTACAATTAAGGTACAAACCTACTAGTATAGGTACGTTTCGTAATGATGCTATATATTTATATAGTTTAAAAGGGCACAAATTTGTTGACGATTCATTTCATCTACTTTCGATCTGTGTACCAGGAAAAACCCTAAATGATATATTGGCTTCATGACCCATTACATCGATAAGTTTTGGATAATCATACATATAAAAATTATTGCATTTAAGGTAATTGCGTTTCTACACAATGCACAAAATATTTTTATTGGTTTTAACAAGCGTACTTAGATAATTTATTTGTGAATATAAAGTTTGTAGTTTCACTTTCAGTAATGCTAATATTAGCATTAATCTTATTGAAAATTGATTAACCAACTCCACCCGAATTTCGATGCGGATAATTCACTACAATCAATAGTAAGAAATTACAAGTATATTATGCGAATTTGGATCCACAAGACTCTCAACCTGATCTCTCTAATGATTGGTTAATTACTTTGAAATCATGAAATTATTGAACGTTTTATTTTTATGTGATCAATGTGTGGGTGGGTGTCTACTATTCGACTACTCCTATTGTTTTAAATTATTTTTTAAATAATTGCAAAAGATTTAAGTAAATATAAAGGTTGCTCATTTTTTTATAACGTTGTTGCTATCATGAAATGAAATTGTGTAATTAATTAAGACTTGCCTATGTATTGATTAAACCGGAACCCAACCAATCAGTTCCGATTCCGTTAGGTCAGTTTCATGATATGTTTGTAAGTTAGATTGACTAGAACCAACTTACAAGCTGCATGCTTCACGAGCAAACTCAAATATACTTGAGAGATTAGCCCATCGCTGTAGCTTGGAGCGTATTTAGAAAAATCCGGCATTTTCAAAACTATTGCAATAACACGGCAAATCACGCATTCTCCAGATACCCATTTTCCATTAGCCAAACTGCCAACCCCATAACAACAAAACCCCACTTTTTCTCCTTCTTTCCTTATTGGCTTCAGTATTCCACTTCTTCTTTCGTGAGATTCTTGAGTGTGGGGCTTAAATAAAATAAATTGTGGGAAGAAGTTTCGTTGGATTTATAATTATAGTTGATACATAAATTCCATTCAAATGTTGCTTATTTGACCAAAAACCACTGACTAAGAACAAGAGCTTGTTCAATTGAGGTCTGTTGGAAATGGAGACACGAAATTTCATCCCGTGTTGATCTCCATTTTAGATTGAAAATTCAAGTTCTAAAGGATTCAATGATGTTACTTATACAACTAGTTTGACAAATCAATGTACAGAATTCCTGCTAACGCACTCATTGTCAAACTAATTATCCAAAATTTACTGTATAATTAGCTTAATTTTAAAGGGTTATCATATTTACAAGGAAAGAATTTAGTAACTAGACGTTGGATGTGATTTTTGATCGTGAAGGTGATGTCTTGTCTGGCAGACATAGGTGGGGAAGGGTGGTGTTTTCTGTTTACTGTTCAATTTTGCAACAATCATTAACAGAAAGTGTGAGTTACTGTTTTAAAAAATGACATACGCTGTAGTATAATTCAACACAAAAGTGTAAATTACAATCATTTTTAAATATTACATACATTATAATAGATTTAAGAAAAAGTGTTAAGTTACAATTATGGTGAAAACTTACTTGTGCTGTAATTTGTAAAAAAAAATTACATATACGTCAAAATATTAAATAGTCTGTAATGTATTTTAAGTTGAATGAAATATTTGATTTCAAAGTTATCCACTTAAAACTTGAAAAAGTGAAGAATTTGATTGTTATGTTAACTTTATCTCACATATAAAACCTTAGAAAATATTGTTTGGTTAATAAAGTGGAAGTATGGCTTATGGGTTTTGGGTCCCAAGGACCTCTAATTTTTGAAAGGGGATGATATATATCCCGATCCAAAGTTCATGCACGCAGCATGACGCTGCTGCCATCCGATTTACTGGCTCGACACGATATGTGCACGTGCCCGAGTCTGAGGTTTGGGTGCGGGTGAGAGTCTTTACCCTCACCTTAAATTTTGATGAATTTTAAAATATTATAAATTCTAACCAATTTCGTGGATTTGATAGATTTCCAAAATTTCATAAGAATTTTGTTAAAATTTGTGAAATTTCAAAAGATTTTATTATATGTATTTTTGACTTTGGAATTCATCCAAATCTTTAAAATCCCTCCATTAAACAAATCTTTATAAATGCAACAGTTACTGAGGATATTTAAATTTTAATGAATTTTATTGAAAATTCATTAAATCTCAATTAGGACATCTAAATTTAAAAGAATTTTTAAAATCCATCAAAATCTAAGTAGAGCTCGCCTCCTTCAATTTTTTGGCCCAAATGTAATTAATCAATTTTTTGTACTGAGTATAATTATTTTAACGGTCTTTTCAAACCGTTTGCTTGTTTTCACGTAATTTTCTGGATTAGCAGATTATTTGTAACCGCCTATGACATCTAATTTCGTAACTGACGTTTATGACTGACTGTGACAGATGCTCGTTTTTAGTCTATATAGATACCTTTGTTCATTTAAAAAGTGTCTGAACAACTACCACTTTTTTGAAGAGGCTTGTTGACTATTTGAATGATCATTAATAAATCTATAAAAAGCCTTTTTTTTTGGACCAAAAAAAGAATTACATTTGTTTCATTGCAAAATTTCTTGCTTTGAATCTCCCTAATCTCTAAATTGTAATACTATTTTTTCTAGTACGTAAACAATACATTAATTTTGTTGAAACTCCCACTGATTGTTGTGTTGTTTCTGTTAGAGACGAAGTTCATTCTATCTTGTGAGACCATTTCTGATTACTTTTAAGTGCCATAGAATAGTGCAAATTTGTCTTAACTCTTTAAGGACACATCGTGAAGTTGGTGTGCTTCAATAACAATTCTTTTCATGATTTGTTCCGATTTCGATCATATCGATGACATTGTTCCAATTTCATCATGTTGTTTTGTTCAAATACCGTTCCGATAATCTATAAGAGTGAGTATCTTTAGATTGTTCGAAAGAGAACTCGATACTTTGAAACAACAAAGTCTTCTACAATAAGAGAGGTGTTGTCTCTTGCAATGTCAAAGAATTGGGAATTAAGATAAACTTGATGCTACAATGCGTTTTTGAATGGGTTTCTACAAGATGTCTGCATGTGTCCACCAGAATCCATTGACAAAAGTAAGCCAAATTATGTTGGTAAACTGGAAAAGGCTTTATATGGTATTTATTTGACTCAACAGAAATATATTGCTGATTTATATAAAAGAGCAGGACTCCAGAACTTGAAGGAATGTTCAAACCCAGCTACAGTTGGAAAACTTAGTGCATCAGACGGAGAGCTAATGAAGAATCCAAAAATTAATAGAAGTACAATAGGAGCCCTACAATATCTTACTAATATTATACCTGATATTGCCTTTATCCTCAACAAATTGAGCCCATGTTTGCGAGAACCAAGAATCATACACTGGCAGGCAGTTAAAAGGATTCTTAGGTATCTGAAGAGGATAGGAGATTATGGACTGCACAACAAATTTAGTGGAAGGCTTGATAAGTGCGTTTTTACATACTTATTTTATTGTCAAAACATGAGCAATTGTTGATTAATATGTTGAAATATAACTTAATTCTATGTAATTCATGTTTTGCAGGACAAAGTGATGAATGCAACGAAATTGAGGAGAACCAATTGAAAAATTGCCAAAAATGGAAGAAAGTGAAAGTTCAGGGACTAAAGTGTAAATATTCTAAACTTGTTTCTAATCTTGTAATGAAGATTCGAGAGTGTTAGAGGTCAATTGGATGAATAAATGAGTCAAAGGGATGAAATATAGCTAAGACATTCTCACATATCAACTTTCAAGCTAAAAAGTTTTGCACCGATTTTCAGTTTCATATTGAGACTAGTGTTTGACATGGAAACCGATTGAATTGGAAGTTGACATCTGAAGTAACATTGTATCCCTTTGAGTTATTTTTACAACGCATCTTGAATCACCTCAATCGGATATCAGGAGAGAAAGTTATGATAAAAGTATTGAAGATAACGCAGAATTTGAAACAGCAACACAGCGCCTAGGCACTACAACACAGTGCCCAGGCGCCGTGTTGCCCAGAAAGAACATATTTTCAGCGCTTAAGTGCTGCTCCTTCATCATCATTCCTCATTATTCATCATTCTTTATCTNCTTTTAGAATTTAGACTTTTATCTCATAAATTTATCATAGAATCGGTTTAATTCTTATTAGATTTTTCATGAATTCAATCATTTTTTTCATTGTTTAATCGAAATATTTGTTGAGTTTCAATTTCATGAACCTATGTTGCGATTGATTTAACTTTTACAAAATTAATAAAAAATTCAGTCAAGCTTTTTCTATCGACGAATTGAACTAATTTTTGAATTTTAATCTTAATTATTTTATTAGTGTGATTCAATTACTGCTTTATGCTTAAAGTATATGGTCGATCTTTGAATCTGATTTCAATAAAATTGTGCGAATGCATTATATGAAGTCTAGATTTTAGAACTACTTTTGAATTAAATTGATTTGTAATATCATATCTTCCGATTAGGGTGTTGGAATGAAAACCTCTAATTGAGTTATAAAACTGAATAATTGATGTGAATTAACTGATCCAAATGAGGGAATTTCAATATTTCACTACCTAAATTCATTGATTTTAATTTTATCAAATTCAATTACACAATTGAGAGAATGATTCAGTCTTTTTAATCCTTTAAAATATTCTTCAATCTCCCTATGGATACGACACTCCAAAGCTGTACTACAACTACCGCGTTATTCTTTGGGCATAATCAAAGTTGAACTTAGCAAGCTATTCTGATGTAGATTGGGAATGTTTCCCACATGAGAAAAGATCTGTGGTGAGATATTGGGGAGGCAGGGGCACTATGTGTCCATAGTCTGAATATTGGGCTCTGGTTCAAGTCTCCTGTGAGTTACCATGGATTGAAGCACACTTAAAAGATTTTTCTTTTCCATTGTCATCAATTCCAGATACCTGTTGTGATCGCATGAGTGAAAATGCTCTTGCTGCTAACCCTCTATATCATGCCAGGACTAAGCGTATTGAGGTAGATATTCATTTTATTATAGATAAAATTCCCGGGAAGCAACTTGAAGTGAGGTACGTGCCAACAAAAGATGAGGTTGCAGATTGTCTTACAAGAGCAATATCTAATTCCAGATTTAGCTATTTAAGAGACAAAACTAGGAGTTACAAGGAGACCTTCCTCACGTATCATTTGTTGTCAGTGATTTCGTAGCTCTGCTTGATAGATTTTCAATTTGGAGGTACCTTTTCTATATTTTCATTTATTGTGATGTTATAAATTTTTGAAAAATCGTATATATTTCTTTTGAATCTCTCCTTACCGCCAAAAGAAACTCGATCCCAGGTTAATGATAGTCAGACTTCACTCTTAACACTTGAGCCATGCCTTAATCTCGAAAACTTCTATATTTTAAGTTCACAAAATACTTTGGTTTTTGAGAAAATCTTGATCTGCTATTCAAGATTCATCGACTATAAATCCACGGGCGGAGCAAGGAATGAAGGGTACCGGGAGGGGGGGCCAAAATTTTTAAAATTGAATGTACGAATAAAATTTATATATAACTAAAAAAATTATAATATAACATTACATATTACAATTGTACGATATTTTATAGCATAAAATTCACCTATAATTGAATCTAAGAGTTAACATTCCAATAGATATATTTAGGGTAAACANTGTCATCACTTCAGATTTAGTTTCAATTGTGACGAATTGATGTGGAGTACGGACCATAGCATCCGCCAGGGTGGCGAGACGAAATCAGTTTGTCCACCGCGTGGTGGCGGGTGAAATCAATTCGTCGCCACGTGGAGGATGAATCCAGTTTGTCGCAACGTGGCGGTCGTATTTAGTTCGTTCGCCTCGTCAGGCGGACGATGTGGGAGATGACTTGGAAAAACCCGTAACAGTGATAGTAGCGTTGGATCTCTGGTTGTGTGTGATGGTTGTGGTGCTCATTGTTGACCTATGGTTGATTTCATTCTTAATATTTTTATCATAACAAACAAGATTAATATTGTTTCTAATAATTGATTTGAGTGATGATAGTTCAATGTTAAAATCAATCAAGCATTACCAAAATCAACACATCATAAATCGAACTCGAAATGAATATCAGAGCGAAAGTTAAGTATTCAAGTCAAATCATTCGAGAAGAGAGCTTAAAGATCAAAATCAAGACTATCAAATGAAGCTCAAGAAGAAGGTTAATATCGAAGTCAAGCATTAAAACCAAACGTTAAGAAAGATCAAGATGGAGAGTTTAAGAGCCAAATATGAAAGAAACTTCGAAATAAGATTAAATACTAGGCTTCGAGATCATATGTAAATATATACACACTTTGATCTTTAGTAATGAATGACAATAGCTCAAAAATCATTTTGTGCACAAAAAGTTATTTTCATATCACTTGCATAAAATATTTTTGATCAAAAGTAAGATTGATTTTTCAAAGTGATACTGAAAATTAGATCACATCTTTTAAAAAAAAAGTCAACAGTCAACCGAACGTCCGGTTGACCATTCGGTTTATCCGGACGTTCGGTTCATCCAGAACGGTCAAATTTTTGATCGTTCTGACTGATTTTCAACAGCTACTTTTTGGGTCATTCGGTACTGTTTCGGACGTCCGGTTGGGTCGTCCGATTAGACAGAAAAATTGGTATTTCTCACTTCTATAAATACCAATTTATTTGTCGTTCATTACATTAACTTTAGAGCATTCAATTGAGATTCCTTAGAGCTAAAATTGCATTGATTTCTCATCTTATTTATTATTATCAAATCATTTTTTTTTGAAATTTTTTTGATTGATCTTATTTTTGAAAATCATTTCTCTTATCAAAGTTTTTTATTTTTTTTCGTGCTTAACATATTTATATTTATCTTAAAAGAGAAATATATTTTTGAAAAAGTTCTTGGCAAACATTGCATAAATTTTTCTACTTCTTCATATGGAAACTTTAATTGATTTAATCAAACTTAAAAAATCAATCTTATTCATCAAAATTGCTCATTTATCTCTTAACACTTAATTTATTATAATCATTCATTAAAAGAGAGATTTTTCTTGAGAATATTTTTTAACTTACATTGTATTTATTTCTTCATCTTCTCATTGAAACACTTTGATTGATTAAATCTAATTTTTGACTATCATATTTATCAAAAAGATTCGTCTAACACTTGCGCTATCATTTATTACTATTAATCAAAGTCTCTTTTAGTACTTAATTGTTTGTATTATTTATCAAGAAAAGAATTTTATTGTAAAATCACTTTGATAAAATGTGGATCGTGTTGAAATCTCTTAAAGATCAACATTGTATAAAGATCAGTGCTCATTATTCTAAGTTACCGTGTGCGTCATATTTAGGTCTCATAAAGTTCAATAGTTTGGGTCGTGTTGAGATCCCATAAAACTCAATATTGTACAAGGATCGGTGCTCCTTATTTGTAAGTCACCGAAAGTATTGTAAATGGTTGGATTGCACCATTAAGTCAATCGACATAGTGAAAAGACCTTGCTCGTGCCAAAGTGCTTGGTAATGGATAATGTAGATCATTTATTTGGATCAAACCTCCACAATTATGTCGTTTGCATCATCTCTCCCTATTACTTATCGTTTTTATATATGTACTTACTATTTGAATTAATCTATATAGTCTTTACTTGCTTAAATTTAGATTAATTTTTCGAAAAAATTTAAAAAACCAATTCATCATCCTCTTTGTTATTCTTGGGCTATCAAATATGATATAACAATATGATTTTACAAGGCTAAGTTTTCCGAACAGAAAATTTCATTTACATAATTGATATCATTGAGACTAATTTCTTACAAAAAAGCCAAATGGATCACCATTAATAAGAATCGACATATTCGCCATCCCAAGGAAGGAGGATAATCCAACCATTTTTGCTCAAAATTTTTTTTTTTTTTAATGAGGCAACCAATGAGAAAAAGAGACACGAAGAGGATATGGAATAAGAAAAGAAATTCTCAACTACTCACCTACAATGTAATATTTTTATTTACACATAATTGTAAATGAACGCGGCTTCCTAAAAGAAATTGACATCATTGTAATATATATGTAATTTATATGAACACAAGAAAAAAAAAATGACATTATACCTTTTAAAAATTAGTTACAATAAGAGTAAATTGCAATACATCTAAGATTTGTAGCTTAGTCACCAATCACATGAAGTTACGGTCCTTTTTTTTTTTAATTTAAAAATTCTTTAACCGCTAAGAGGAGGAGAAGGTTGATGGAATTGTACACCACATCCACCCCCGCCAAAGCTTCCTGATCGTAGTCGTCCTTAAATTCTGCAGCCAAAGCCTTCGCGCGGCTGCAGCCACAACCAGCACACCTGCAGATTCCATATTATTGCATCAGCTCCACCACTCTTAGCATGATCATATTGGCAAGCGTGTAAATGATTTTTTCACACAATGTTAAAAATTCACAGACGATGTAAACTGCATATAATCACTTTTTACTTTTTAGCCTCAATTATTTATGTATCCAGTCTTTTGTGACTGAGACGGCGAAGCGGTGAAAGTGACACATCACTAATAGAAAGGGAGGCAAGAGAGACGGAATTTTAGTATTCCTTCCCAATTTGTTTTCTTCAACAAATCAGTTCTCTACACATCTTCCCTGCCCACCATTTTGCTCTGAATGTGCACAAGAGCTCGGGATATTCCATAAATTGTTTCTGTTGAGTTTCTCTGATAATTCGTTCATATTTCATCACTTCTTTGTGCTCTGTTCTGTTTCCATTTTGTGTGTAATGATCCATTAATTTGCATAAATGCACAATCTTCAGTTTTTAGCATTTTTTTTCCCAGAAATTCTTGAATATTATTTTTTGTGTGTGCGTGTGTTTTGAATATAGTAAAGAAATGGAATCCAAGATCATTCTATGAGGCAACTCCGTTACTCTGAAAAGTTTCTTTTATTAGAATAATTTTTTCTGTGACTTGTACAATTGATTTACCTCTAATTGTTCATTCATCCCCAATTTTTTTCTTTCAGTAAATTACAAGGTCGATTCTATCCTTCATATATTACTAATTGCTGTTATCTTTGTTCAATTGGTATGCGTTTGGGAAATGTCATTAATTTCTGTTGCCTTTTGTGTACAAATTTGCTTGTGGTTAGAGGTTTTTTATTTGGAATATACTAGAGTAGAAAAACAACTACAGAGGATGGTGGCTTTTAGTTGTCTGTTGTGGCAAAGAATAGGTGGATTTGAGTCTAGACAACTTTTGGTCTCAACTCTGTATCCTCCCCTGCAATCCCTTGGAAAAAATAGCATAAAAACCAAGACCTCATAGATTCCTGTGAACTAAATAATTTTTTTTCACCATCCTACATTTGTAATCCAGTGTTGTGTGCTGTTAATTCTGCCTCCAAGACTGAGCACTATGCCAATTCTCGTAAGTCATCAAAGGCTCCCAGAACTTTTCCATCATAATTTTTGATAACTCACCCTCCCTGTACTGCAGGTTGGATTTAGTGTTTAAGGCATCCATCTGTGCCGACTTTAATAATCCCATTATGTGGTTTTCACTATTTTAACTGTAGTTCATTGCTTTTAGGAGTTTTAACATTTACCTGGACTTTGCAATGGAACCAATCTTTCTTGATTTTTTGGAACAGTAACTGGTTAGGAGTTTTAACCTTAAAATGCAAGTTTCAAGGGTGATTAAAAGCTTTTCTAGTGGCATGATATGTAGTATTATTAACAATGACTTCAAGCAAAATCTTTGTACATCCATTTCCCTATCAACATACAATAGCAACAGTTTAGACAATGTGGCCATCATCTCTCTCTTCCAAGAAGATGAAGACAACATACCAGCTATTTACTGCAAAATCAGGCAGTTTTAATCATTATCTTGGAATGTCCAGATTAAAATTCTTGTTGTCTTGGAATATGAATTCACTATATGTGGTTGTTTCCTTACTAATTTAATCATCTGGAATTATTGTATTAATCACATCACCGCCTGGTATTAATACCAAAATGTCCAGATTACAATACAGATTAATCATCTTGCGTTACCTTCCAACATATTGGTAAATGTGGGTTTTGTCTTGAGATGTAAATAAAATTTGTTGGTTTTCATCCTAAGATTGAACTATTTGGATTCTTTTGTTAATAATATATCTAAGAAAAATCAGAAGCACAATAATTTCTTTGATAATGTCCTAGTGTAGAAACTGATATTCTCATTTTCTACTTTAAGGAAGAAAAGAGCCAAATGCATATGTTGTTATCTTCAACAGTCTACAAATCATTTATGGTTGAGCTTTGCAATTTTAGTTATTTCTTGCATTTGATAATGTTTCTGTTTCAATCATTTGTGGTGTGCATATATAGTTGTAGATTGGCACAAGTATTTACTCCCTTCATATCATGGAGTTCATTAGTATTTGTTTGTCTTGCTGAAGTTTATTAGTTATTATATGATCATAATTATTTGAAGGATATTTACTCCCTTCATATCATGGAGTTCCTTAGTATTTGTTTGTCTTGCTGAAGTTTATTAGTTATTATATGATCATAATTATTTGAAGGCCATCATCAGGGTGCCTTGATTTTAGTGCTTTGTGAAACTTCCCACAATCAAGTTCTGTATTGCTGTACATACTGCTCAACATTACAGCATTAATTGTATGTCTAAAATGATTTACTTCATAATATCCTGCTGAAAAGCTTATTGATTATATGTATCATGAATTTCTTTGTGGCCCATAGAAGGTAATTTTCAAATCCACCAGTCATGCAGAAACAGATTTTGAAGAACTAGAATAAGATGATTTTATTGCATTTTCAAGCATACATTGTTATTAGTATTTTATGTGAAAACGAAACATAATTAGATTTCTTTATTGAACAAATGTACTTGTGTATTTCTAAAAAATAATATTGATGCATATTTTGAAATTTATTATTAGCCTAGTTATTGTTGTCCATACTTTAGTCCATAAAATAATGCTATTGAATATTTACATTTGACAATTAACGAATTAGGAATGTTATTTAATATGTATACATTTTAATGAAAAATGCTATTGAAAATGATACTTTATATTCAATAAACATTATAAATATTAAAAATTATAATGGAAATAGAATGTTATTGAATATGTAATCATGAAGATTAAAAAAATGTTATTAAAATGAAAATTATAACGAGAAAAATGCTATCTAATTAAAAAAAAGATTGCACGAAAAAAATGCTACAAATACTAAAACAATGGTGATAACATGATGCTATTATAAATTTTTTTATAACACTAATAATATTCAAAAAAATGTTATAATAAATATACGACTTTTAATCACACTCAGGGGCGGATCCACATGGGGTCATGTGGAGTCAAATGACCCCACAATTTTATTTTATTTTTGTTTAACACTTACCACTTACCAAAGAGCAGCCCAACCCACAACTCACAAGTCCAAGTCCAATTAAACTCTACACCAACCCATTAATTCATAATTCAGTGATTGACCAAATCCAACTAATATACTATGACTCATAAGGCAGCAACTTTAATATCCCCCCATTCAAATATCTAAAATCCCTAATTTTCCCATACGCACGCCTACGCACAGTGAATTCATCTCTCGTCTTCAATCCATTTTTCAATTAATTTAGGTATTGGATTTTCAATTGAATTGAAACTAATTCGAGCATATTAGTTACTGATTTTTCTAATTTCTAAAATGTTTTTGGAATTTGGAATTTGGTAGTTGATAGTTCACTAGTTTGGATTTGAAAAATTGATTTTATTGTAATGAAGTAGTAAAATAACTAAGTCTCAGTAAGTAATGGCTGTTGTCAGTTTGTCTAACTTGATGATTTAAAATAGAATTATTTATGAAAGTAATTGTTGTTTATTATGAATTTAATGTTATTTTTTGATGAAAAAATGAAATATGATATTTATTTGTTTATTTATGTATTGAATTTGGTTTTTAACAGGCATGGAGAAATATTTTAAACGAAAATCCGTATGTTCGAGTGTGGAGGAAATTAATGTTGAAACGGGTGTTCAAAAAGANTTATTTTTTTGATGAAAAATGAAAAATGAAATTTATTTGTTTATTTATGTATTTAATTTGTTTTTTAACCAGCATGGAAAAATATTTAAACGAAAATCTGTATGTTCGAGTGTGGAGGAAATTATTGTTAAAACGAGTGTTCAAAAAGAAAAAGATGGTCGGGAAGAATCAGATATTGATACGATGTACTTAACAATATTGATAACGATGTAATTATACGACTTTTTCAGAGTATAAAAACGTGTAGACTATAATTGTAATAGCGTATTGACTTATTTTCATTAATGATACGTAGTTCTAAATATTTTTGAATTCTCATTTTTTACCCCATGACACAAATGATCTGGATCCGCCTCTGATCACACTATCTATAATAGGATTCCAGAAAATTATATAGAACATGATATTTACTATTCTTTGCAAGCTCCAAATGAGTTGATATCTTGAAGTGACGGAAGACTTTCGTTAGTAAAATTTCGTTGTTAATCCGTAGGTAAAAATTTTGAAGTAAATAAATGAGTAAAATAATAACCAATGGAAAAAAATTGTTGGTAAGCTTCTGAAGTAAAATTTAAAAACTATCAAAAAGTTATCAACAGGAAAAACTCTATCGAATTTTTTAAAAAAATTAAATATCTATTGAACATTTTCCTACGGAAACAACACGTTGGTAATTTTAACAAAAAAAAATTTAGGTCGAACAATTAAGACGATTCAATCCACCTAATATTGTGTGCAATTTCTCTCTCTATTTTCTTTTGGAAATGATTGCAAAATAAACCATAGTTTAAATAAATATTGAATATTGTAGATGGTGTATTTTATACAACTGAAAAGAGCGGAAAAATTGGCCACATAACATTCAATTGTGTGAAACTCAAGAAAAGAGAACAAAAGAAAAACCGTAAAAGAATACTGGGGAAAGATACAAGTGTGGTGCCACGATTATTCCAACATATGGTAAACCTTGTTGAAAGGATATATGGAAATAAGATTTCATGCGACTGTTCGTTCAACTGATGAAATCAGGCTGTGTCACTGGGATAATCAACTATTGGTTAGGCAAGTCCAATCGTACGATCATATCCTAGACTTAGTTATAGTAAATAAACAATTAATATCATTTAATTTGGATTCAGTGAGAGAATGAAGTAACTATAGCGCTATTCACCGTTCGTGCCTCCACTCATCAAGTCAAAGATCGAAACAATATAATTAATTAAAAAAAACTCTTGCTATTAATTTTATTGTTTACTGGCTACGTGGATGCAAACGTAATTTTGTTGTTGTAGGACCATCGAAAAGATAGATTAGAATTGTCTTAAAAAATAATAAGTATTTATATAGTATTTATGAATTCAATTATTTTACCAATTGATTAGATACATATTCATTAATAATAATAATAATAATAATAATAATAATAATAATAATAAT
>CAIGRB010026340.1:50682-62465 GCA_903798255.1 Fraxinus quadrangulata
TTTTTTTTTTTTTTTTTTTTTTAACTTCCTCGTAGCTAAAATTGAAGGAATTTCACTTGCTTGTAAGACTAGAGAGCATTTTTAATCTTTATGATATTGATAATTTTTTCATGAGTTAACGTTGCGAGTGGATGGAAGGTTTTCAATTATTGGATCATATATTCAACATAAGAAGAACATTTACATCTACATTTTATTTCTCTCTCTCTCTCTTTCTCGAATATAGTTTAGTAATATTGACTATTCTTATTTTCTCATTGTATTAAATCGTTCTGTTTGTTTTCCATTTTGTCCATTGAAATTGGATAATATTAAGTCATGTATGCAAGATAATTGGAAGAAATTACACGAAATTTACATTCATTTTAAATTAAATATCTCTTGAATATTATGGGAAGGAGTGGGATAAAAAAATTGGATTCGATGACACATTCATTAAATTCATAAATTTTATCAACTTTTTAGTTATACATTTTATCCAATTCTATTAAAATTCGATTTTTAGCTCAAGGCAAACGTGTACAGTCTTTCTTCCTTTGGTTTCCAGTGAAGTTTGAAAGTTCTGCATGTCAAGACAAGTGGAAGAAACTTGTACCAATTTACATTTAGCCCATGTTTTGTTAGATTAAAATCTGATTTTTTTGTAAATTTTGATAGAAGTTGATGAATTGTGTAGTTGAAAAGTTGTGAACCTTAAAAATATATTGTTAAAATTAATTATTGAGTTTAATTTTAATTTTAATTCCTACTAAAAAAGGAGCTAGATTGACAATTCTACGTGCCAAGAAAAGTGGAAGAAACTTACACCCAATTCACATTCAATGCCAAGAAAAGTAGAAGAAACTTACACCCAATTCATATTCAATGCCAAGAAAAGTAGAAGAAACCCACACCAAATTTGTATTTAATTCCATTTATACGATATAAATGCAATGCGTGTCAGTAAGTCTTGACTTCCATATTTTCCACCTCGTGTGAAGCCTTTTCTTTTTTCTTTTTTGTCTCCTTTTCCCATTGGAAGTTGAAATTCAGTTATGGAGAGAGGTGTCTCATGGTGTCCCTAACCCCACTTAAATTTGAAATTTTGTTTTTTACACGGATTTTTTTTTTTTTGTACTTTTTATTTTCAATTCTATTATATTTTGTGTTTCAAAAAAAAACGTAGTTAAATTAGGCCTCCAATTGAATTATAGTCTTGACTTTGCCCTTCTTTAAATGTACTTGGAATGGTAAATAGTGAGATGACATTTCCAATGTGATATTACTTATAATGTATTGAAAAACTAGTTATTTTTTAGTCCAAACTAATGTAGCGAGTCGGTGAATTGGTTGACTTTCCTTGTCCCAATTATATAGTCATGTTTCTTTGTTGAGAATGTTTTGTTTTGTTCATTTACTAATATACCCTTATTTAATTTTTCTAGTTATAACCAATTTTTCTCAATTTATTACAGTTGTTGATAATTAAATAAGGGTAAATTAAGAGTGTTTGCAAAAATTGCTTTTTCAATAACATTAATAAATAAGATTTCTTAATTCGTGTGAAAACAAAATCAGCTTATATAAATAAGACGAATGAAATAGTCATTTAAGAATAATAAATCTCAACTCTTCAAGAGTCATATACCAAATGATTTAAGACTTTTATGGCTAATGGATTAGGCTCACATGAGTCAATCAATTTTATAATTTAATTTAAGAAAAATTTAAATCACATGGGCTCTCGAACGAAAAAATAGACACCGGCTGTCGATTATCTAAAAAAAATTACCAATGAACGTAGGTCAAGAATGTTTTGCCTGGCTCATGTAGATCCAAATCGACTCTCCAAGTTATAAACAAATATGTTCAGTTCATTATAGCACTTGTATGATATATTTTATAATTACATAGAATAATAGCAACCAATAGGGAGAAATAGATTTTTCAACATCATTTGGTAAAATACATTTTTCTTGATCATCATTTTCTAAATTTTTATTGTGAATATATACTAAAATACATTTAAAAAAATAGTATTGAAAAAATCCTATACAAGTCTGAAAAGTTCTCATGCAGAGAAAAGAAACAGTACAGGTGGTTGGAAAAAGGTGTCCACAAACTAACAAGGATTTGGCTATAAATTAACAAGTAGACTTACTACACATTAAGCCTTCTGAATTGATAAATTCCAATGAAAACACTTTCATATGTTTTCATGTTCATATTAATACATGAACTGATGCTTATGCATACAAATCATAAGGCATCTTTTCCAGTGGAGGCTGCAAGGTTGCAAACTGCTTTCCAATGGAAATTGAAAGACGTTTTGTCAGGTGATCCACCGTCCGAGTTGGCCGTAATCGGTAAGAGGAGAAGGTTGTTGTCCTCGCCACCACCTCCAGCACTCATGCGTAGACGCGTTATCCAGAATCGGCCGTTTCCACCACCCCCGCCTCCGCCGAATGCTCATTTAGGAAGTCATCCTTAAATTCTGAAAACAGCACCTTTGCCGCAGCCACCAGCACACTCACGTTACTCTATCACTGTTTCAAGATGATGCAACGCCGCTTTTCAGTTGATTAGCAATTAATATCATATTGTACCTTCTTCTCATTTGCCCATAATCCAAGAAATAATCTTAACTTTGTGAATTAGAATAATGAAATCTTGTTTCTTAACTCTTGTTCCGTCTCTATTGCTTGGTAGTTTTTTAAATTATGCCTCCTAAGAAGATTAAAAATGTGATAGAATTACTTTCTATGAAGAGTTTCAATCAAAGAATGAAATATTTTCTATGTCAAAAGTAACAATGCGATCGCATAGGGGTAATTCCATGTGATTGCACAATTGATCAAATAGCATAATGGAGTTCTGCACAAAGGCCTTGCCATCGCAACGTAGTATTATTACCATATCTTGACTTTGGACCTTGATTTCTTCTTCTTTTCCTCTTGTTCCTCTTTTATACTTCTTTTGAGTCCTTCAACTTTAAATTTAATCCAATTTGAGCCACGCAATCTTTAATTGTCCGCTCTTGGTCCAAATCATTTTGGAAGTCTGCAATTTAGTTCCCAGATTACAACTCTTTTATTTTTTCAGCCTTCTTTGGTCGATTTTTACTTCTTGTCATTGATAACTATCCAAGCTCGAGTTTATCCTATAATAATCAATATTTAACCAAATGAAGTAGTAATTTCATCAAATTAACTCCCAAATATCCACTTTTTTGACGATCCCAAATAGGTGTAGAAATCACATCAATTATGTGAATTATGAGTTTAAGGTATGGGTATCCGTTAGAATTTGGGTGTGACCCAAATTCTTTGTTGAAGATAATTAGGAATTCTAATTAAAATGTACGTGAAGAAAAAAAATTATTTGGAATGCTATTATTGAATCTTATTCGAGTTTACTCGACAAATTTTAGTTGAAGTTCGAGCGCTCAATCGTCAAAAGTGGAGAAGTTGGCACCCGTCAACGCTAGCCACCCACTCAAGCGGTGGTGTTTTTAGCCCAAGCTCGTTTTTCGCATTTGACGAGTTTTCTTGCATTCTACTTCAACTACAATTCAACTATTAGAATTTGGACATCTCCTACTTGTTTCCCATATATAGCTGGCTATTTATTATGATTTAGATTAAGTTAGACAAAGTTGTAAATTTAAGTCTTGTATTTTTTCTACATATTATAATAAAATCTCATTTACTCTCCAAATTATATTGTTCTTGTGTCTTCGAGATTTTTATTTCATATTGTAGCTATAATCTCTTATTTCCTTCAAGAAAAATGTATTGGATTAATTTCGTATCATTTTCGTTTGACAACAAATTGGTATCAGACCTTTTGGTTTTGAAATTCTTGGGAAGATCGATGTTTTGATCAACTTAATAGCTCAACTTGATTTTTCGTGATGACAACAATGAAATATGATATTCTACTATTAGATCGCCATACACGATTATCTTTGTGAAGGGTAAAGATGCGAGCAGTACTCGTTTAGATGGATTTGGACGATGCGTTGTTGGAATTTGACAAAATGTCACAACTTGAACTATGGTGGAGAAATAACAAGGGGATTGAAAGGTCATATCTCAAATACATCTTCATTTTTCAAAACGTTTAGAAGGAGAAATCAACTGCTACATTATGGTTAAAATTGCAGCAATTATGCAAGACGAAAAGTTTTACTAGCAAATTGCATCTGAATCAACATCTATATTCTCATCGTATGACAGAAGGTACATTTTCTTGGGGATCATCTAGCTGCTTTTAAAGTAATTGTCACTGATTTAGAGATCTTGGAGGTCAAATATGATATTAAAAAAATTGTGATTGATTTTATTGTGTTTATTGCCCGTTTCATACAAGCTTTTAGAGACATGATTTTATACGGTCGTGATACTCTGACCAACGAAGAAGTCTATGATGTTCTGTATTCAAATGAGAAGATTGAGCATCTTGTTGCATCTAAGGTTCATGAAGATGGCCTCATTATTGATGGTGGTCGTGCAAATGGCAACTCAAAATCTAACGTCAAATCTAATATATCTTGCAGTGTTATACAGAATCTTTAAGTAAACAACATATTTAAAGAATTCAAATGGATTTGGAGTTGGATTCTACACCAATGGAGTCTAATTTGTGGTCTTTCTCAAAAAATACATCTCATTTGAATTTAGAAATTATAGGTAAATCCATTTTGTTACAATTATCGGAGGTGTCATTGTATTCAGTTGCTAGTAACAAATTCATTTTCTGCCATAAAACTCCACATAGGTACAATTATGCTAATTTAGTTGATAGTTTGAATGCTGTCAAAGGTTTTGATTCTAGCGAAGATCCTTCTTTTGATACATTCAGTTATGATTCTGTTATATAACTTGTTTCAACCTTATTTAGTGGTCATTAGATCACTTTTTGCCCCTAATTTGGGTAGTAGTGGTGGAGAATATTTTTAGTTGAAATTTTTTTATAGAGAAGTCCATTTGTTTTTTGATTAAAGAGTTCAAGTTTATTCTTTGCAGTGAAATTTTTCTTCAAGTGGAGAATTTTTAAAGTTTATTCATTGCACTGAAATTTGTGTCAATGTGGAATTTGTTAGAATTTGAGTGTGACCTGAATTATTTGTTGAAAATAATTGAGAATTTTAAATAAAGGTACTTTAAGATGAATTCTATTTGGAATGCTATTGTGGAATCTTATTCAAGTTTACTTGGCAAATTCTAATTGGAAGCTCTATTGGAAGTTGAAAATTGTGTTGAATTTGAAGATATTGAAATTATAAGACATAGGGCTTTCTCGTCGTATTTTCGCTAGCTTGGGGCTAGTTGGGCGCTTGAGCGCCAAAAGTAGAGAAGCTAGTGCCCACCTAACGCTAGCCTACCACTTGAGCACCAGCTAGCTACCCGCTTGAGTGGTAGTATTTCTAACTCAGACCCGTTTTTTGCATTTTGACAAGTTTTCTTGTATTCTACTTCAATTACAATTCTACTATTAAAATTTAGATAAAGTTAGACAGATTTTTAAATACAATTCTTTGAATTCTTTCTCCATTTTATAATAAAATCTCATTTACTCTGCAAATTACACTGTTCTTGTATCTTTACTTCATAATGTGGTTATAATCTCTTATTTTCTTCAACAAAGTGGTATTCGATTACTCTGGTATCATCTTCGTTTCACAACAGTATCAACTAACTAATTTTCATCAATTTGGAGTACGATGGGTGATATAATTTAACATAGTGATGAAAATTAAAATTTAATGATCCAAATGAGATTTCACTAAAATTCAATGAAAACAGATGAAATTTATCCATGCCTCTTTGAATACAATTTGAACCAAATACAAACAACCAAACCCCTTTATTCTGAAGCTGTTTATGCTTGTAAGGTAACACCTTGCAGGCCAATAATGTTGGGTGGAAAATTTGACCTTTTATTCTTTGGCTAGAAATCAATCCTTGATGAAATTACATTAATTTCCTAAATACAGAATATAACTACAAATATAATAACTATGTAATGGGTAAAGCTCATTGGTGTAATGGTGGCTAGAAATTTTCTATGCTTAGAAAGCATATTTTGAGTTGTTAATAAATTATATAAAGATTGAAATGAGTGGTGGATACATGAAAATTTATGGATCTTAGTAAATTTGTGGATAAAAATTGGTTTGACTTATTATAAACAGATCATGAATTGAAGCTAAACAAGGACTTAGTGCGATGAATAGACATAATTAAGTGAACAATTAACAAATTTATTACATACTCGTTTTGTTAATCACATTAAATCTTATGGCATGTCAGAAAAGCATGTTGCCTGTTGTGCACAATCATCTATGTCAAAAAATTTGATGAACATGGAAAAAGAAAAAAAAAAAAAAAAAGCCATCTTTATTAAAATTACTATATTATGTAAAGGAGATTAGAATTGGTAAGTGGGCATGACTTTTCCCAGGAAGTGACATATTAGCAAAAGTTAACAACAGCCCTTATTCTGGTCCATTTGACCAACTAAATTTCAAAGATCTTCAAGCCCCACAAAATAGTTGAACTGTTATCCAAATCTTGATTTGGATTAAGCCCCGTTTGACACCCCTTTTTTTCTCTCATTTTTGCACAGGAACTTGCATTATGTGTGGGGCCCAAGTACATTGAAAATTAAATTTTCATCTGACAGAGAGTCTTTCCACTTACTGACACGACTGAAAGTTGTAACCATCATTTTTCTTTCCACAAATGCCCTTCAAAATTGCCGGCACGTGAAAATCACCATGATGAAAATTGTAGGACAAAACCGGTATTATAATGCAACGGTAATATCATTTTCCATCAAAAGAATTTGTACTCTGACACAATAAAGTTGACTGTGGTGGCGTGTGGAGAATTTGCACTATAGTAAAATGAATTTTCCCCGAAAAAAGGGTGTCGGGGGCTAAATGAAACATTCCTCCATTCTGTTTTCCTTTAAATTTATACAAAATGAAAGGTGACAATTATTTCCACATAAAATTCTCGTGGTAAGTTTGATAAATTTAGTGCATGTTCGAGAAGTTATTAAATTAAAATGTAAGTGATCATAAGTTAAGATTTCTATAAAATGTGTGAATAAAAATTATGTTTGATCATTCTAAACATGTTCTAGTTGATTAGCTAGGGCTTGACACAAAATAGACAAAATGTATCACATTTTTAATTGGTCAAATTCATTATAATGTACAACATATTAATCTTTGATTTTTCATCTAGTGGAATCCACGACACGTTTGATAAGTTGTTGAACGATAAACCTTATCATATATTTCTAGACTCATTAACGAATCTAATACAGCATACAGAATGTAAGGTCAATTCTTCACCAAGATGAAGAATTTTCAGACAAACTAAGGAGTTCCTCCAAATATTCAGAACCCAAGTCCTCCAAAACCACCAAGTTTTCCAGCCTAGGCTCCTTCTCTCTCTTCTTCATGTTACTCATTGCTCTCCTCTTCATGGAGTGTCTTTTCTTCAATGCCAACACCGGCGAGCATCCGGCCTCAAAACCATACTTTATCTCTTTCATTGACTCGTAAACAACCTCCGCCGGAAAGTTGAGCACCGCAGTAGAACCTCGCATGGCTAATGCCGCTTGATCATAAGCCAAAGCTGCAGCTTCTGCGGTATCAAAAGTTCCCAACCAAACTCTCACACTATTCCTCGTAGAATCCCTTATTTCCGAGGCGTACTTTCCCCACGGCCTCCGGCGTACACCTCTGTATGTAACTTCCTTCTCCGGCGAGTACTGCATTTGATCAGACATCTGTTCCGATGAGGAGTCGACGCCGGCTTCTGCTAATACTCCATAGAGCACCATTTCTTCGGAGTCATTTTCGTTGAAAGGAAGATGTTGGGCTTGAGAATGGTGATTTGCAAATGGCAGAAGTTGATTGTTTGTGTTCAAAGAGTAATGGAGGAAGGAAGAATCCATGAATGAATTTTTCAAAAGTACAAATCTTTATAGCAGAGTGTAAGGGTTGAATTCTTGGGTTTTACTCTGATTTTTTCCTGCTTCTTATAAGTGGTCTTTGGTCGAAAGAAAATCTTATGACATATAAACTACTAGAACTCTGATTATATATAGGAGCCCAAGAGGGGTATTATTGTCAAAACAAAAGTTTGGTACATGCAATGAATCTTATAACATTTTATTTGCTATATTTTTATTTCGATCTTACAACAAGAAACTATTCAACGAAAACTTATTCAAATAAAACAGAAAGTTTCGTGCAACCCAAGATTGCACGTGGGTCAAACAATTTTTTGGACATGGCGGCCAGGTCAGACAGTATTTATTGGTGACGTCATCTTATGATTTCATTCCATATGGGTTACTTTGCACTAGGATCTACATGGAACTTTGCATGAGTGTGTGGGCCCAAAATTGATTGAAAATTATTTGAATTCAAACCAATGGCTAATGGTTTGGTTGTTTTGTGAACAATTATCACGTGGACTAGATTGATTTTCGAAAATGAGTAAATTGTAAGACCATTTGACCATATAATGGCCACAATTGAGCCAATTTGCGGGTCAAAAGTTTTTTGTGATGATGGTGATAATGAAAGTCTAGCACAATCCTAAATATGGTGGTACATAATTAGAGTAATGGTATTTATCATTATAATAGCCTATGAAAATTAAGTGAAATTAAGCGACGTGTCTAAATAAATATAGGATTATAAAAATTATGTTATTGGACATATCATTAAATTTCATCTAGAAATGATAATCCATCATTATGATAAAAATAACATTACTCCAATAATTAAGTTTCGTAATAATTTTATTCGGATTAATTTGAAATTATAAACTCTTGATTTCGCTAAATATAATGCTTGCAAGAAGTGAAATTAAAATAAGAACTATGCTACAGTGCCAAAATAACTAAAATAATTGTTGACATAATATCCATCGCCATGTTCACGTCATTTACTATTGGATCGTTTAAAACATAGTTATCTTTTTCATTAAATGACATCTCATCACATGGGATTTTGACACTACTTCTTACAGCATTCTTTTGGCAAAGTGGTTTAACCCTAAAAATAGTTCTATATAGATTAGGTATTACTCTAAGAACTATATTTAAAACTTGTAAGATGCTCTATTTATAGTTAGAAGTGTTTAGTGTAACAGAATCTTGGTTACATGACCTAATAAAATCTTGTTTAGATTAAATTATTATGCCATGTTTGACTGCAACGAATTTCATGAAAAATGTCACATTTAAGGAAAACGAATTTTACTTTAACTGTTTGATTGCAACGCGAAAATGGAAATCGAATTTCAAGGTACAACATTTTAAATTGCATTTTCTTTATTTTCATGAAAAACGAATTTCTATAAATTTTGTGAGTTTTTATTTTTCAACTAATATGGAATTGAAATTCATTTCCACGTTTGCCCTATCAAATAGACCCTTAGAGTTTTGCTAGTGAATTTAGCTCCTAATAAAAACTTGTAAGAGGTTCTTAATTGAGTTCATCAAGTTAATTAGAATTACAAAGAGGAAACAAATTATGATTTGTTAAATTTATAAAATCAGGCTCTCAAACCGGTACGGTTAGTTAATAATAATAATAATAATAATAATAATAATAATAATAATAATAATAATAATAATAATAATAATAATAATAAATGTAAAATTAATTATCAGAATTTCAAAATCAACTGATTCACCACAAACCAAGTGAACCAAATTCGATTTTACTGGTTCAATTTTTCAAAAAGAAAAAAAAAAATTATTTTTAACTTTTGACCATGCAGCAGTTCCATTTAAATTCTTCAACTTTTGATCATTTTCGAATAAAAACTCGACCCGATTTGTAAAATATTGGTATTGATCATATTTGGGCATTCATATTTTACAACCTTAATGTATAAGTGATTGCACTTCTCATAATGCTTTATTATTTAAATCTCGTTTCTTAACCTTCCTAATCTTACCTTCATTATTTCCTATTTGTATTAGTCGTCAGCAGGGGCGGAGTTAGGATTGTGGACACATTTCAAAAAGTTTTAATTGTGGGGCAAAATTGAGAATTATTAAGAAATTTTTTTAAAATCTTGTACAAAATCTTAGATTTAAATTGAGTGCGAGACCAATGACCTCACTGCTCTCACGATAAATCCACCACTAGACGTCAGGTTGTAACAAAGCCAGTTAACTACTACCTTATTCAAAACCAGTGCCCTAATAAATCCGAACAGGCCGTCGTCCACGTGTGAAAATTCAGGTTTTTTCATTGGCTATTTGATATATTAAGAAGGTAGGCTTGTGGTGCATGAACCAGGTAATATGATATTTAACAAAATTTGTTTTGTCCACTTAAAAGAATCTCGAGACCTAATTGAATGTGAAAATGAATAAATATTGTACGTCTCATTTTTTAATGTTGACCAATCATAAATATATCAAATTTGTTTCATGAAAAAAAAAAAAATTTAACAATACATTAATTTGGTGAGTTAAGATAACTCGGAGTTAAGATAACATTTTCCAAGTGATTTATTCGAGGAAGTGAGTGGCATAAAAAAAAATCATATAATCAATTATGAATTTACTAAAATAATTCCCTAGTTTATTATTGTTACGAAGAATCGAAGTCTTTTTTTTTTTTTTTGCATTAACGAATTATTTTTCTATACGGATTTTATCAATGAATCATGACATCATACATCATAAAAATGTATATTTCTTGGTAAAATCTATCGACTATAACATGATTATTATGCACTATTAGACCGTAAGTAAATTTTCTCATAAGAAAATTCAATTAATACGTAATGGTTTTGAGTTATAGAGATTGGTCAACAATTTCATGAGAGTAAGTGATGTGTTCTAAGTTCCAGAAGTTTATAATCTTCTCTTAAAGTTGTGGTCAAAAGTTCCATTATGGATATCTTTTAATATTAATATTCATATGTACTGTTTAAATATTATATAAGTGTGACATTTTTATTGGAAGTTTGATTTATTATATTTCGTCTGCCTTTTCCTATTGGCAAATGAAAAGTGGTCTTAAAGCAATGGGAAAGAAAATTGGTCATACAATGTTAATAAACCAAATGTGTGCACGTGTTATGATGAATTGATGGACCTACGGAGCCCTAATTCTCAAATGTTATGATGAAAAGTGCTTTGCTAAATGGTTTAGTAAAAGACCTGCAAAATCGACTCAATACGGTGAAATTCTTCGTACCAAGAAAATATCTAAGGTTAAAATTACGGCAAGAGAGTTTTCTAGTGCGCTTAAAAGCATGATCAAATGTGAGAGTTTGACACGGATTCAAACTCTCGCTACAAATAATGCAATATAATATAATAGCAATGTGAGAATTTAGTCCACTCAGACATTCTTCTAAGAGTAGCATATTTTCCAAAATAATAAGCCATGCTTCAATGTTAGATGATCAAGTAAAATTTAGATGGCCCATAAACAAACAGAATGACACTTACAATTATATATGTGATTTTTGTTGCTCTATTCGATTTAGATATTCATCTAATAAAAGATCTCACGAAATCAAGTGCTTGTTTATGAGAGTTCAAATTATAATTTAATTAGTGAGTCTCACAAAATGTATACATAAAAAGTGGATAATAGTTGTAGGTCTTACGAAATGCGATGATAAAAATTAAAAAGTATGTTTGATCAAAAGTGATACAATTAAACTCTCCCAAACAAGCTTCAAATCCTCTTCAGCTATTAAATTTGGACTTTTCTATTTTTGTACATGATTTCTTGCCCACCT
>CAIGRB010026368.1:43028-133078 GCA_903798255.1 Fraxinus quadrangulata
GCTCGCCTACATGACGAGCCGAGCCGGCTCGGCTCGTCTACCGAGCTGGCCCGCTCGGCTCGTACCCATTGCTATTTTTTTTCGAGCCCGAGCGGCTCGTGGGCTGCTACAGTACGAGCCGACGAGCCGCTCGGCTCGATTGCCACCTCTAGGTCATTTGCTCGCAACTTAGTTTGCAAAATGGCTCATCCCACTTCGATTCGAACATATATAATTAACATCAGAGATTATGCGGTAGCTAAGCAATTATGCGGTAGCTAAGCAAAACTTACCATTTCAGCAAAAAGAATCATGACATAAGGTACAAGAACAGAAATACACAAACTAAATCATGTTTCGTAGAGGATAGAATCAGCTATGTCACATTTATAGAATTAGAGGATTTATCAAGTAACAAATCCGACCTCACACACACCCTACTAACACAATTATTCGCAGCTGGCTCATCACTGCTGAGCACATTGCACCCTCTGGGATCCACCATGCATATCATCATCCTCATCATAGGCCTCCTGGTGCTGAGACTGCTTCCTCCGCATCTCTTCCTCGATGTTAACATCATGTAAAGTAGTCTCCTCACATTCGTCCAGCTCCATCTCCGTGAGTTGTGATTGGGGCTTTGGAGGCAGAACTTCAAGAAGGGCCTTCACCTGATCTGGACTTAAAGAATCCGGAAAGTCCACGGTGAAATGAATGTAGAGTTTACCTTTCATGAATGGTCTCTGGTACATTGGCATTCCTTCATCGTTGATGGCTTTGAAAGAATCTACAAGGTTTGTATGCAACAGACCAGCATATAAGAGGACATCATATGAGTTTAGAATTTTATTATTTGAACCCAGATATATTAAAAAATTACGAACCAGGCTTCACAACCTCTCCCTGTTGTGATTTGATAAGGAGTTGCCTGCCATCCAAGTGGGACAGGATGAACTGAAATCCGCATAATGCTTCTGTGAGAGCAAGTGTGTGCTCCACAAAGAGGTCATCGCCCTTTCTCCTGAATTTTGGATGCTCTTTCTGCTGGAGGACGAAAACTATGTCGCCGGTGATGGTGTCAGGCTGTAAGGAAACAAAATACACTTAAGCACACAACAATTTTTACGGACTTGGCAGAATCTATCCTACAAAAGAAACACAGGATTGAGCCATCTCACTGCTTCATCAGCTTCTCCGGGGAATGTAATCTTCTGTGAGTTCTGCATACCCTTCTCTACATGGACTTCCAAAACTTTCTTTTCCTGAACAACTTTTTCACCTTTGCACTGTGGGCATCGATCTCTATCATTAATAGTCTCTCCGGTTCCCTTGCATTCATTGCAAGCATGCTGCATTTGCTGGATCATACCTGGGCCAAGCTGTCTAATTGTAACTTTCATACCAGTTCCTTGACACCCTGAGCACTTCGTTGAAGCTCCAGATTTTGATCCCTTTCTGAAAACAAGAAAATGCACAGATACCAATCATCAAAGAAAATGAAATATAGTGTCGCGATTGAGCTAAACACGCATTAACCACTTCCAACAGAAGAGCCTACAAACTTACCCATTACACTTTGAACAAAGAACATTTCGTGATAGAGAGAGCTTCTTGGTGGTCCCAACATAGAGATCTTCAAGAGAGACCTTTAATGGATGTACAACATCCTCCCCCCTTCTCTGCCTCCGTCCTCTACTGCTACCGCCACCTAGATATCAACAATAGAATTCCTCCTTCAAGGTATGTCCCACTTACAAGGTTATATTAGGACTATCAAAACTAATAAAATATAAAAATACATTCTTGTATTCTCAAACATATGAAATTCCAAAGCAGGATAAAATGTCCCACCTCCAAATGGACTCCCACCAAAGAAGGAAGAGAAGATATCAAATGGGTCATGCATTCCACCGCCGCCACCCATTCCTTCCTTGAGTGCGTCTTCACCATACTGGTCGTAGATCTCACGTTTCTCCGGATCACTCAAAACCTCATAAGCATGAGCAAGCTCCTTAAACTGGAATAATCCCAGTTCAATAAGATTTATGGTCACGAGATCAAATCATGCAATAGAAATGGATAACTGGTCGAAACAACTGATGCTCAACTACAATTGATTTTCATGCCGTAACAGTCAACGAATTGGACAAGCTCTTCTAAACTTATGCAATACAGAACCAACAAAATTAACAGCGCCTGAAATCTAATTGACCTCACTGAGAACTTTGTCTAACTAAACCAAATTAGACGAGCTCTACCCAAATTTCAATTTCTGAATGAGATGGTAAAAGACCTCATTTAATCGTACTACAACAAACTTAACCGACTCAAAACAAGAGAATCCAAAAATGTATTATAATGCTTATTAAAATATCTAATATCTAACACCTTTATTGACTATCATATTCATAGCTTTACTGATAGGTGACTTCAAAGTATCAAAAGACAGGTAAATAGCAGCTTAAAGTTACATGTTTTATTGGAACCGATGAAATAGATAATGAACATACAATAAAATTGATGGTTAAAAATTAGTTGAAGAGCAAACTTGTAAGTGGAGCACACCTGAAAGATTATATGGCAAGTAAAACCCAGAAGCTGCCTTCTGGAAGGAAGACAGTTAGATATTTTGCACCCAAAACCAGGGCACAAAATTGAATTTTAATCTGAATTTCTGTTCGAGTTTTTAAACATAATTTTTATCCAATTTTATGTATAAAAATGCAAACATGGCCTATGAAACTTTAGTTTCATAGCGCAATATAAGAAATGCGGGTAAGGTATCATGTAGCTAACCCTTAATTATATAACTTGATCAAACTCATTTTACTGCAATAAAAAAGATACATGTATGAGAATTGAAACAGGTCGTATTAAAATTTGAAATAAAACGACACAGAGATACATCATAAGAAGTTATGCTCATATTCATTTTTTTATGAAAGGGTCCATAAAAATATTAATTTTCCTTAAATTTATAATTGAAATAAAAATATATACACCTATTAAACTAGAAGTACAATTCAAAAACTTCTTATTCTAAAAATGAAAGACGTCTTTTTCTATTGTTCTCCTCCTCCTACTTAAAATTATCAGCTTCTCCTTCAGTATGTAGAACGTTGATCCCCTTTCTCCTTATTCTACGACAATCATCAACCCAGAATATAGACATTCAAATACTCCAAAATCAAAAGAAAAATAAACAGTAGACATACAATCAAAACTGCATTTTACACAATATAGACAATTAATTACACCGCGGAACCGCTACATTACTAGTAATCGAATTAAATCGTAAAATTACATCAGCTACTAAATGTACATAATTTTCACCATCAAACTTAAGCAATGCTAGCGGAAGAAAGATAGAAATCTTAGATCGAAATAAAAAAATGGAATACCTTCTCAGGATCTCCACCCTTATCAGGATGATTCTTGATGGCAGCTTTCTTGTACGCCTTCTTCAAATCATCTGGCGACGCCGTTTTAGGCACCCCGAGGATCTCGTAGAACTTGGTGTTATCACTCTTCTTCGGTGCCCTCCCAAACATCTTGATTTACTATATTGTTCTATGGATGAAGAATTGTAGCTCTGTGAGATTTCGTCAATTTCACAGAGAAAAAGGGGGCTGCGAGGAGAACTAGAGAGGGAGAGAACAAGAACGGGTGGTAGGTTGTGTAGGTAAATGAACAAGTGTATTGACGGTGGAGATTAAATCTAGATGAGGGATGGGGCAACGATCGTGACCGTTGATTGGTAGTAAGCTGTTCTTCAGGGATTTTGAGAAAAGACTGAAGGTCTAGAATACTCTACGTCCTTCTTCGCCTTCCTTTTCTTTCTTTTTCCTTTTTCTCTTAATTTAATGATAATGAAATGATTTCAAAAAGATGTCTTGTGCGTTTTTGTTAGGTTTACTCGAACATCTCAAATCGTTTCAAAATGTTTAGAAGGGATTGTAATCTTTCAATGATTACTTTTAACAAAATATGCAATAAGTTATAGGTTTATGATGATGAAATGGCCGATTGTGAGTTTGAGACAACGAGAAGATTTAGCTCTTGTTTGATAAGATTAATATCAAATTTTTAATAAATTTTAATAAAAATTAATAGAATATATAGTTGAAAAATTATGAATTCTATAAAATATATGATTAAAAAGAATTGCTCTTTTTTATTTTTAATTTTTTTTTAGTTGAACGAAATAAGATCTTATTAGGAGAATAAGCGGACTAAACAAAAATATGTGATTGAGTCTTTGGCCTCTTTCCCCCCTCGACGATGACTTTAAAGATTTCAATTTTCTATTTAACATGATTAAAACAACATCGGTCTGTCTATGAAAATGGACAAGAGTGAACTCTTGGAATATGGATTGCCTCCCTCAAAGAAACGGAACACAAACTTGGTTAAAATTTGCCAAGAAGAAATTGTCATCAAATCCTGCAAATGAGAAAATCGATCCCTCTCATTCAAGCATTAACTCTAATATCTCGAATGGAAAAGGTTGTTATCTCATTCTGATGGTTTTAGTTCTATTACGCCTCCTATGAAAAGGTTCCAGATTATCACCAATGTGGCAGCCAATTAAGAAAATCAACAAGGCCCGTACTCCATATCACCTCCTACCCGACTGAGGTGAGGCCATACAAGATAGTCGAGGTGATGCACCATTTTCAGCTGAGGTGCCATGTCAGATTGACCCTCAATGACCGATCCAAAGTGTCATGCATGCTATATGGAAGAAGTGCGAGTCTCCAAGCCTTCACATTTATAAAATGCAGCTTCCAATTTCCATCTTCTCAAGAGATATTTCGTATAAGATCCACATGTGATTGACTGATGTTACAACTCGTTGTAGCAACAACACCTTAAAGTCAAATTGTCAATCTACATATTAAAGGACAGTCCCAAGCATTAGGGTGGCTACTTTTCAGAATCAGGCGTCTAGGATTGATGAAGTGGCACCTAAGAAAGGACATTGGCCGTTAGGATAAGGCCACTAGTCACTTCATCTAAAAGTTATCATTTCTCCCCTATAGTTATAAAAGCTCACACATTGTGTCATTTGAAGGTAGTGTAAGTTTATGTTCTTAATATATAACTTTTCTCTTTTTACTCTCTATATTACTCCCGACTCTAAACCCCTTTTACTTAAGGTAGCTCACATTTTTAGTACGTCCTACACCCAAATATATACTTTTACATATATTGACTTAACCGTCGGAGTGCCTGCGATCATCTTCCCCACCACTGAAGATCAATTGTACGCTTTAACAATTTGTCCAAGTGTGCAGGAATGAATCGTGTGAGCATAAGAGGTGTTGGAATCTATTGGCATGCCACCTCTACAAAAAGTGAGGTCAATAAATTCTTCACCAAACAAGTCAGCAAACACGCAAGAAACACTGGATGTGCTAAGGTCTAAACCATCTCTTGAAGACTTGGCCGAGAAGCTACCTCAAGGCCCAATGTTGATTCAAGATCGAAAGATCCAATTCTTTAGATAAACTGGGAAATAAGCAGATAAACTAGGAAATAAGCAGCTGTCTTTTTCTAGCAGCAGTCAGTCTCTCTTTCAACTGATGGAAAGTCGTATAAAGTCCACATTATTGCAAGTGTCCATGATCATCGACGAATCTAATAAAAAATGAGATCTGTTTACGAAATGACGTCTTTCTAATTTGTAGTCTTTGCACGCGTTTTCTTTCCTATGATTTATTTGATCGGGTCTAGGAAGCGGACTTTAATTAGAAATTCCATCCAAAGGTCACCTTCTGCTCATAAACCTGTTATACGTAAATCTGAATCGAATAGAAATGGTGTAAAACCTTCAAAATCCAGTCCACAGGTTGATCATTAGCTTTTAGATCATCATGACATCACACATAATATCTTATTATCATATTCAGCAACTCTCTTTTTAGTCTATACGTATAGGGCACATAATGTGCGGAGATGTTGTGTCATTATGTCAGTTCGTAATCTCTCTTGCACCGGTCTTAGTTGACTGGCTTGTTCTGGCACAAATAAGAATGGTGGAGGTAGATTGATTATTGTAACATAGAATTATTCTATTTATTGGTTGAATCGTGTATTCTGCCCGATTTTCATCCAGTTTCCTCATAGTTGGAATGCTTGGTCAATCATTTATTCCATCAATCTCAAGTCGAGAGTGGAGAAATTGCAAGTTAAAAAGTGATTATAGGAAGGTTAAATAGTGAATCTTGGAGTTCTAATATTGGGATTGAGATTGAGACACGGCCCAGACTCCTAGGGGAGGCAGCAGTGGAGAATCTTTCACAATGGGGCGAAAGGGCAACCATTTGTTTGGAAATCCATTCGATAGGAAGTATGAAATGGAAGTGAATCTATTCTGCGTACCCCCAGTATACAAAGTCACCACCCAACACACTTAAATGATGCTGATTAACTTCGAAGGGAAATATGGGTTCCAATAGTTTTCTTTTCATAGTTTGTATTGTATTATTTTACGAGTTTTTGTCATTTAAGGAGTTATGACGTCGTTGTATTGGAGGTTATACGCTTTTGTTATTCATTTATTTTCAGGGTGATGATGTCATCCTCTACGCAAGTGGAATCAAGGATCATAAAGAGGTTTGTCGATTTTTGTTGTGTAGCCAAACTCGTAGGAGTTGATGCTGTATAATATGAAAATTGTCTTTTCTATTGTGTAAGTTCTAAATTGAAAAACTTAAATAAAAGAAAGAAAATGATGTCTTGGCTCGTGTCCAGATTAGTTTACCAAATATGTCAAATCTTAGATGAAAATTGGAAAGTAGGAATTGAAAATAATCTCACTTTGAGCTTGTTCGGCGGGTTTTTACTTTTACTTTTATTTTTTATAAAAAATTCTCAGAAAGATACTTCACATTAGCTTATTTGAAAGTAATTGTGAAGGATAACTTATTTTTAGAAAATTATTTAAATATATTGCTTTTAATTTTAGGAAGAGATTTCGACTTTTAAAAAATCTCGTCAAACGAACCATTATTATTCATAGAGTGAAATTTGAATGTATTTAGCACAAGTAGTGATTGGTTAATTTCACAATCACATAAAAGGGTGCTAAACTACAGTAATATGCATTAAAGCAAATTACTTAAAACATTTATTACATGCATTCGTTGAATTTAGTACCACCTAACTTCATTTTATTACATGCATTCGTTGAATTTAGTACCACCTAACTTCATTTTGTGCTCACTTTTTGCATTACAACTTCAAATACATTTTTTTTCCGATAAAATTATTAGTAACTTATAATTTAAATCAAAAGTCAAATATTATTTTCAAGAGTAATACTATTTAGTTTCACTGAAATAATAACTTCAGTTAATGTGACGCTAATCTAACATTAAGGGAGTGTTTGATGGATATTATTGATGAAAAAATGCATTTTAAATAGTGACATGATGAGAAATGTGTGGTTAAAAAGTAAGGAAAATTTATCGATGTGATGTAAAATATTATTTTATCGAAAAATACGTGGTTGGAAATGAATTTTGAAAGAATATATTCATAATTAATATCCATTTATTATTCGTAGACTTCATGAGATCTACTGCAATTTATCAAATTATTTACAGTAAAAATTTGATTTTAGAGTAGAAGGGAAAAAAAAAAAAAAAAAGAGAAAAGAATTAGTATAACGGCGTTTAATATAAGTAAAGAAAGATTGAATTAACGCCGTTCAAGTACATCTCTCCCCGTTATATCCGACCTCCAGTACCAGTCACACCCCACTCTTTCCCAATTGATTGATGATTTACTCTCCCATCTCAATCACCACACAACCCCTACTCCCCTACCCCTACCCCCAACCTCCAAAATCTCCCTTTGCCTTCTCTTCACTGTCATTGCAAGAATCCCAAAGCAGACAGTAAACCAATCGCCAAACCCTACACACCACCACTTCCTCCTCCGTCCAACGCCGCCACCGGATTTTAAAACCCGGTTCTGTTTTCCCTTTTTTTGAACCCATGCACTCCAAAATTCTTGTTTCAGTTACAGTCTGATGTTCTAAACTTTCAGTTTTGAACAAAAAAAGAGCAATAAATTTATAGCCATGGCTTGTTCAACATCTTCCACACTAATCCCAACCCTAATCCTCCTCCTCTCTTTACCCATTTTATTCTTCTTTTTCGCCCCAAAAATCCTTCCGCCGCGCCAAATCTCAATTTCTGTACCCGATGAACTCGATGACCTCTCACTATTCCAGAAGGCCATAGCCATGGATTCAGCCAATTTGTCACGAAAACACCGCAATAGACTTCCTTCCACCAGATCCAGACTCGGCTCCACCTTCCAACGCCCCAAAATCGCCTTCCTGTTCCTCACTAATTCGGACCTTCACTTTGAGCCGCTGTGGGAGCGCTTTTTTGCGAATGTAAGCGTCAGTAATAACCCACATGAGCATCTTTATAATATTTACATCCACGCTGATCCTTCAGTGAAAATTACCCCTCCAGATGGGGTGTTTAGGGATAAGATTATACCCTCGAAGAGGACTCAGAGATCTTCGCCTACTTTGATTTCGGCTGCACGTCGCCTCATCGCCACTGCGATGCTTGATGACCCTGCTAACGCGTACTTTGCGATGATATCACAGCACTGTATTCCGCTTCATTCCTTTAACTATTTGTATAATTTTCTATTTGATCTGAGAAAATTGTCGGGGGACTTGGAGTTTCCTAGTTATATTGAGATCTTGTCGGATGAGCCGACTCTATGGGACAGGTATAATGCCAGGGGAGAAAATGTAATGCTCCCAGAAGTGGATTTTGATCAATTCCGAGTGGGTTCTCAGTTTTTTACGTTAACGCGAAAACACGCGTTGATGGTGATCAAAGATAGGCGACTATGGAGGAAATTCAAGCTGCCTTGTCTAAATGTTGAATCTTGTTATCCGGAGGAGCATTATTTTCCTACACTTTTGTCAATGCAGGATCCGAATGGTTGCACACATTACACATTAACAAGTGTGAATTGGACTGACAGTGTGAATGGGCATCCACACACTTATCACCCTCCAGAATTGTCCCCTGAGCTGATTTACAGGCTCAGGGAATCCAATTCGAGTTATTCCCACATGTTTGCACGGAAATTTTCACCAGATTGCTTGGCCCCCTTGATGGACATTGCCGATACAGTTATTTTCAAGGACTGATTTTTGCCTCGGGTAATTAGTTATGCAGTATACTTTCTTCTTATTCTCTGTTGTGTTAAGTTCAGTTGAGGTTTTGGATGAATTGGTTCAGTAAATTATTGTACTGTGAATGAGTGATGGATAATTTGGTGATATGATGCTGTATGGTTGGTCTAATATTTTTCTCTTGGGTTGTTCTAAGATAGTTGGATCTAAGTTACCGTAGTACGTTCAGAAATATGGAGTAGTGAAAAGTCGTGATAATTTTCAACGAGAACGAGTCTTGGTGGATTGTTTTGAGGAGGGTGTTGAAAATCTAGTGCTGAGATATTTGCTGCTGAAATTTGCCTGAAGTGATAATTCCCAATTCTTCATGTGAACCACGGGATGCAACATGTTCACTTGGTGCCTCTTTGGTCATATGAATCAATAGTCTTCATTATCTAAACTACCCACTTTACTCTTTTACTACCCTTTTGTTCTTCAAACCAATGTTCTTATTCTGATGTTATGCATATGAGGGTAATTTTTCTTGTTATGTGACGGTGAAAATGACAATGCAGCTTGGCTAGAGATTTGATGCACTTAGTGCAACATTTGGCGTGATTCAATGAAACTTCCTTTCACGCTAATATTGTATGATACTTGGGATGGGGGATATGATGTTGGTTGGAGTTAGAACTTCAATTCTTGAACTCAAGGTCCAAAACGGTTTTCCTGGAAATGAGTTAACTTGCTGTGTCCCCATATTTTTCAGTTACAACGTGAATTCTATTTTAAATTACGTAAATTTGTTGAGTTTGGGGCACTCCCACCAAATTATTTAATGTTGGAAGTTAGTCACTAAATTAATTACTTAATCATATTGGAAGCTGGTTTTTGTATGTTTCATCTAACATGATGACTGCCATTGTTTATGCAGAAGAAGAAAATGACAGGCAAAAGTCGAGCCTTTACAAAGGAGGAATGTTGGAGAACCAAGCGGAATTAGGGTTTTCGAGAGGCTGTTAAAATAAGTGCCCTCATCCTAAGTTAACCCAAAGGAGTCCAACTCAAGCAATGGAAGAAAGCTACTATCAAAATCAAGTAGTCAATAGTAAGCTGAGGTGTAATTCGGTGTCTCTATAAAGGGATTGGGCGTCGTCCCTTTCTATCATTTGTCTTGTACAATATGTGTAGAGTGGATGGATGTTCGTGTAATGTTAAAGAACGATTCTTGGTTTAGCATAAAGCGAGTGAATAAATTCCTCGCCCTATTGCTTTTGTGCAGAGGACATGGATTGATCAGGTCTATTCTTCCTCGAGATAGAAGGCAATTAAATTAAACAAAAGGTGTTAATCTACTTTTTGACCCCATTATACTTTCTCCCCTTTTAGTTGAACATTCCCTTTATTTGGACAATGGTTTACTTGGTGTACCTATTCCATTCTCGACAGTGTTTCGTGCAATTTGCTTTTTGAAATTTAGGCATCTTAAAAGTATGAACAATGCTTGAAATTAGGGGAAGATAAGGGAGAAGGTAGTTTTTACATTGTTTATCAAGATTTAAAGGGGAATCTAGATTTCGTCGGCACTAAAGGTTTTAATTTTTCGTGCACGTTTATCAAGTTTTACGGAAATTTTACTTCTTATTTTCGTGTCATTTGGAGACTTTTGAACTCGGATATTCCTCAATTTAGGAGTCAAAGAGCTAATCAATCATGTTTAATTAATGTCAAAATCAATCGAAATTTTGAAATGATTGCATGGCACAAATCGTGTACCATCGATAAAAAAGTATGAATTTCTTTCTCACAATAACATTTATAAGAACTTGGAATTTTATGAAATATTGATTTTAGTTTCTAGAAATTAGGTAGAAATTATTAAAGAGGGTACTCGAAAGAGTGGTGGCCATTGGATTGGACATTATTTTTGAAAGGTCCAATTGGTCCCACCTCTGCCTTTCACACTGAAAATTCTTTTATTTGTTTATGATCTAGTGTCGGTATGGCTCTGAAATGTTCTTTATTTATATATTTCTCTTATTCCTTCATACATTATACATAAGAAAAAAATAAAATTATATTAAAATATTTAGAAAATAGTGATAATTTTTCTTAATGAACTAGTGAATCTAATATTGGAAAAACCAGAAAAACCAAATAAATTCTACGTTGTACCGAAGAATATGTTTTAATTCTTGAATAAATGTACGATTTCTTTTATTAGTTAGTACTTTATATTTGAAAAAAAAATATTTATTCATTTAAATGGAACATAATTGTGGTCCGTCTTTCGTTTCAAATGACGATGTATTAAGGGATAGAAAAGCGTCAAAGCGAATACGTAGATTTTTTTTGGTTAAAAAAGACAATGTTAACAACTAAAGATTACTTGACAAATTTAAGAAATATTTTTTAAGGTAATTTCTTAAATATCATATATACTCCATTCCACCCAAGTGTCCATACATACGTTTGATATGCTCCATTCCACCCAAGTGTCCATACATACGTTTGATATGCAATTCCAACCACAAAATTAAGATAGCGAGTCTCAATCTTTCGACTCGGCCACCTATTCAATTTAAATAAATTATAATAGATGTTTCTTGAAGGTTTGGTGGAGTGACAAATGATAAATTACCATCTATAGCTTATGCCAAATAATAGAGAACATTACAAACATTTTGAACCAGAAGTGACCTCAATACATGATAGAACAACGAAGGATATACTAATATTAATATGACATTTGTTAAAAATCTAATTGATTTGATATTATAACAAACAGAGTTATCTCAATGCCTTCGTTTTATTACTACCAATCCGAAGAATTACGACCTCCCTAACAGCAAGGAAAATTTCGACCTCTTCATATATGTGATTAAACATAGAGATTACTAATGCTTACAAAAACATCACACGAGACATCGACGAGTTCTTTGAGCAACGGAAGTTTTGAGAATTTCTAGGCAGTCCACCTCAAATATACTCAAATGTAAAAATAAAAATGAGTAATGTTATTCTTACTCAACGACTGCAGTAATCATTCTATATGATAGTTGGTTATTTAAAACATTAGCTCGATATTTGAGGTAATAGATTTATAAAAAATTAATACCTCAAATAACAAACTATCACAAATGATGACTACTTCAGTAACCGACTAGAAATCAATAGAAAATTTTACTTGATATTGTAAATATTGCATGAAAGAGACATGGAAAACGAATGCTAACATATTATGGGTAGAGGGAGACGGGTACCATGTAATTATGCACCTTTCTCTTTTGGGGGTAAAAAGTTCACATATTTAAGGACCCACAAACAAATTCATATGAATTTAGGTACCACTATGATGTCAATGCATATAAATGAAAAAAATAAATTAAGTTGGCGGACTCACCTCAGCGTTTAGATGAACAATCCACCAAATTCTGACCAATTTGGAGATAATATAATGGAATAATCATAGAGAAATTCATGTTTTTGTCAACTTCTATCATCTATGACTAATTGAGATCATCATACGTATGTGGGATTTTGATTGGTTAAAAACATTAATAAAATTTCTTGAAACGACAACATTTACTTCATTAGATTGATTCTAGGGACCAGAAGATAATGGATACTTAAAGCTGTACATGTGTTAACCATAACAAACTAAATCTTATTTTCAAACCGTATACGCAAATTTCTTTTCAATACTGTCTAGTTTATTGCCATATTTACTCATTTTTAAAGCCAACGACCAAAGGGTCCAGTTGAAAAGGGGAGGAATGCTCTCTTATCGTGATTCTCCCGTAGCTCCAACTAGAACCTACGGGACGACAAGAATTCTACAATATCCCATCATAATGAATTTTGAAAACCATACCATAACATCCAATTTCCTTAATGATTGAATCCTACACCAAATCAATCAAGTTCTCCGTTTCACCAATGAAATTATATTTCCCACTAAATGTCAAGTTGTTCAATTTCCTAAATAAATCAATGTGTACAAGGAAGAAAATGGTTCTAAGGTAAGCGTTGAAGAGGGAAAATCACATAATCTGAACGTCGTGAGGGGTACAAAGCTAAAATTTCACTTCTGCTTCCCCACAGTAAGCTAAAAAAACTCATTATACCTGCTAGACGAATGTGACTCAAGAAAATCTGCACTTGTTTCCAATAATAAAATTGGTATTTCTCTTCCAATTTAGGGACAGGCTAAACTGTACGAAACCAAGATCCAATCCCAGACCACGCAGGCGGAAGGTGCATGACTCGGTTACTGAACTTATCCAGAGGCAAGGTTACTGAAGCCAAAGTAGAGAGTTCTCTGCTGAAATGCGTTGACAGCATAGTCGACCTGAAAGTGCCCTAATTGTGACTTGAACCGAAGTCCGTATCCGAAACCAATTCCAGATCCAGGTTTACCATGCCTAAGAGCAGGATTTCCTGAAAAGTAAACAAGATTGGCATTTAATCACCTGAAGTTAGGAGAGAACTTAAGATAAAGCATGCGACACAAACCCAAAAAATTGTGTACAGAAACGCTGACCAATCATAGCACATAGCCATTCTTTTACCCTATTGTTACCTTGATATTCTAGACTACACGAATTATTACTTGCTGAGATGGTGGAACTGAGCATTTTGGATTCTAAAATATGGATTTTCAGATAACATTCTTAGAAGCAACTTCTTAATCAAAATATACACAGAAACAAATAGAAATATTTGCATAAGAGATGAAGGTAACAAACACCATGGAAAACTTCATGATTTTTTCACTTTTTCCCTTTAATAGAAAGCTATTAGACTATGCTTGTTTTCACTTCTTTCCTCAAGAAGATAGGACATTTTACGACATAGACTATGCTTGTTTTCACAGAGGTGATGTAAATGAACACTGGAATATCCATCACAAAATACGCAGAAATGCCAATAACACAAAAGTGTATCCCACTCAAAAAGTTCAAGAACCCACATTAGGATTTGCATTTCCAAGCATTCACATCTCGTATTGAATCGTGCACACACCTAAAAAAATTTGTATGTAACAATCTCATATAATTCAAATTGGTAACCTCGCTGTGTTCCCATGCTGATGGACACAGCTTATGGACAACATGGAACAAGCAATCCTATATAAAGATAGTGTTTCATCAAAACAAAAGACAAGATGAATCCTTGCACAAGCTCTTAAAAGTAACGGGAAAAAAAAAAATCAACCAAGTCATTCTCAGAATGATGGGCTACAGTCTATTAATTTGACCTCCATAAAACAAATCACTAGGGAAGGTGCTTCTAGATTTACTCTACATAAATAGTTTCAACGAAAGTCCCAACAATGATGCTGTATCTTTTGATTAATAAGAATGATTATAATAATAATAATAACAATTTAATCTCAAAACTTCCAATCCTATTTCATTCATCAAGAAGTTCTCACAACTCACATTGAAATTGCAAAAATCAAGATATGGTTCAAAATTTCTCCTTTTAATTGCAAAATTGAACTGCTTTTACGATCAAACACTAGGAAATTGCTGCAAGTCAAAACTGACCAGGCACAAGGCGACCAGAGCTTAAATCAGATCCACAGTCCAAGAAAACAGCACCATCCAGCATCTGATTCTGGAAAAAACGATCAGTAACAACAAGACTCAGCAATTGCATGAATGAAAGATGAAGAAGACTATGGTCATCAAATTATTATTAGAGTGAAACCGGTGGTAATTATCATCCCTCTCGAGGGAGGAGCAAAAGAGAGGGAAAAATACGGCATAAAAGGGATGCATGCACACACACATCAACAAAGAACAACTAGAAGATAAATTTAAACCGCGAATGATTAGAATGAGTTTAGGATAATTAGCACTCCTTGCAGTTACAATTTCTTGCTGAAATATAGTTTTATCTTAAAAGACCATTTCCAACTTTAGATGATTTCACAAGTATCTTTTCTGCTCAAATTGTGCTGCAAGGGAAGTATAATTGATTTATGGCCATGTTGCTTCTCATTTTATTGTTATTTTCAGTATGACAGTTCACTATTCAAGTTGTCATAATCCCTCTAAGAACTTCAATTTGTTTTATATCTACTGTAAGCACTTTTTCTTTCATTAACACGATTAATAAATAATACAGCATATGGTTTCCTTGCTACAAAAGACTCACCTCACAATTTAAAATCAAAGCAAAGAAAAAGCATTATTTTAGTTAAAAAAAAAAACCATAAAAATAAAAATGTAATGTACATATGTGTAACTTCAGAGAATTTTAATCATGTATGTCCATGTTCTACTTTCTAGAAAAGTTAAATGTCTGCTTGTTCATTTCATGCTTCATAGTTTTAGTGTTTCCTTAGTTACTTACGAATTCTTTCTTAGGCTGGAATCTAGCATAATAAATAACTTAAATGTTTCTGTCCTGAAGTAGATGATGCCCCATTTCCACTATAGAGTAGGCCATGTTCCAGACAATATTCTGAAGTCTTTAGGGTTTTCTAGCAGCTATAAATATGCCTCTTTGCTGTAACAAATTTCAGAGTGGAATTGAAATATTGTTGAGTATGGTGCTCTCTGACATCAGATTGAGCTATGGTTTTATTCACTTTCTCTGCATTTCCTTGTTTAAAAAGACTGTCACTTAGAGAACCTACATTAAAGGCTAGATTAATGGTTTCCCCTTTCCTTTTTATATACGACTTTGAAAGCTAGAGTCCTTTAGAAATTGGCCATTGATTATAAATATCATTTGATGGCGGTGGAATTGCCTCCACAACACATCATTATTTTTGCAGACAATTCAGGCACATATATGTTTATTAGCAGTAAAATATTCTAATTTATAGGTAAGGCCAGCAAGAAGGCTTCTTCAATAGCTGTGTTCCATTCATCGCAAATATGTTATAGATTGCTTAAAATTAATCAATAGAACCTAGATCATTCAAAAGGCTCCTGAGAGTTTCAAGCATTTGTGATGGAGTATGTGGTCAAAAGTTACATTGGAAACATGCCAAAAATACACACTTCTATTAGGAAAAGGAAATAAGACCTAAAGTAGGATTTATTTCGATAGATCTTTTTTAGTATTTGATTTATTTCCTTTCCATCATTGCTCGGTTGAAATTAGGAAATTTTTCATTCTTTTTACTTTGATAATAACCAATTTTCACTAGATATTGTAAGCAAAAATAGGATTATGATTTTATATCATGAGACATTTAAATTTTTCCCCTCACAAAATTCTCTTCTTCTCTCTCGTGTTTCTCTCTATTGTTTTGGATCAGTTTGATCAAATCAATTTGCGAGAAGACTTTCTAATGTCTATAAGCACAGAAGCAGAAGCAAAAATCCTCCCAAAAAGGCCCTAATATACAATAAAGATAAGCTAAGACTTAACAAAGTAAACTAGCAGCCAGCAACATAAGATTACGAATCAATACGTACCAGAGGTAAGGTAAGTTCGCTGTTAGCAACTAGACATGATCTACCAGATCCAACAGCACCTTCACCATACCCTCGCACACTACCAGGCCCACCAATGGAAAAGGCTTGATAAGGAGCAATGTCCCCAACGGTAGAGCCACCTGAAAGGCTGCCAGATGATAAGGTGAAAATCTAAAAAAAACAATATAAAAATATTGTATAGATAGTAAAGTAGTAGGTAGCACATTCATCTGTTAGAGATACCACAAACCATGAACACCTTATTTTGTTTGCATAGTGGATAGGAAATCCCATTCAGTGAGGAAAATTTGAGATCTTTTCTACTGTAAATAAAATAAATGAGGAAGCATCTTCTCTACTGTAAATAAAATAAATGTGAATGTGCATTAGAGATAGAACACCTGGGAACCTCTATATGTTACCAAAGATCACTGAAATTTCTCACTTATTCTTGTACTTAGAGGTTTCAGATCACATCAACTTAAAGCTTTTCTTACTTCCTCCGCATAACATTTCTGGTACTTATTGGCAGGGGAAGAACTAGATCTGTATTTTGGGGTGGGCTAAAATTAGAGTTGGGGCTGGACATTGACTTTTGCAGTGGACTAAATTTTTTTGAGCAAATTTTACGAAGTAAAAAAGGCTAATTCTATGAAAGAAAAGAAAAGAACTTGGCCCAACCTTTAGGCCCAATCTTTTAAAAGTAAGGTCCGCCCCTGCTTATTGGGTACTTCATTCTTAACTTCTTTTGATTCTTCTCTTTTTACATGGTTTGCACCTCCCAGGTGCTTAATATCTTCTCATTTTCAAAATTTCAGTTGATACTCTACAAACGCGAAAAATATTGCTCACCTTGATAAGAAAAATGCTGGCCCAAGTCTTATTCCCTTTGATGCAACAAACTTGAGTCGGTTGAAGATCAGCCACTTAGAAAGAATTGGTATCCCTTGCTCGATTTGCAGACAAAACTATATTCAAGGTCATATGTGGAGTTCACAAAAAGAAATACTTGTCATATTCTGAACTTAGAAAGTTAAACAAATTGGTGAAATTGAATTACTTCAGTTTGGTGAACAGAGATCTATTACTCGAGTGAAACTGTGGTCATTTGCCTTGGCAAATCGAGATTCTTGTTTGAGTACTACCATACTATCATGACAACCTCCACTGGAAGACAAATGCAAGTGCAAAAAGTCATCAGTGTCAGCCTGTCAATCAAATGGAAACAGGATAAATAGCAGCTTCAGCTACCTGCAAGTCACGGGAAATCCATGAAGGTCTCTGCTTATTGAACGCCCATCATCATTAATTGGACGAACGTGCTGCATTGATTTGTTCTCAGTTAATTTAATGAAAAGAAGTATCATTGACCAACCCAACAGTTAAAAACTGTGCGTTGATTATGAATGCAACACATACCTCAAACTTTATACTGGTTTTGCTACTCCAGTTGGAACTTGCAGGCTCACTCAGATCGACACCAGCAGAAAAGCGACAAAGATTCACATCTCCACTCCCCGTACGAGAGAAATTGTCCACAGGTATGCCATGGATCCCGATCTCAGGAGAAACAGAGTGCTGAGAATCAAAGTGTATTTTCAATTAAGATTCACTCCTTGGAACCAAATTCATTTCCACTATAACACTGCTTTTAAATCTCATATAAAATTTAGTTTCAACAGTTTAGCTCGATAGACCCAGCAGATCCTAGCAAAAGTCACGTTCAAGGAGATTGGTGACGTGGGCATCTATTGAAAGAATAAATTAAGTGAATACCTGATAGATTACTTGTCACACAATTGTAAAAATATGTTATTTGGCATATCTGAATTGACTGAGATAACATATCTGGACTTAGATTCATGTATAATTATTAAAATCATTGAACGATTACTGCAGAGCTACTCTTAATATGAACATTCTGAAAATCATATCTTCATTTGAAATACTAATCAATTTGGTGAAATGAAGTACATAAGTTCCACAAAGCATAATTTTGGCAAATAGCAAAAGGAGTTCAGAAACCTCATTAACTACAGCTAATTATAGAGCATACCTGAATGACAAAAGCTTGTTGTGATAGCCATTCTGGTCTCGGCTTCCGGCAAGTAATCAAGACATTGGAATCACAAAGCCCTTTATCCCACAGCACATCAAGCTTCTCATTCTTACCAAATAAATTTGGGTGCTTTATACAAAGACTGCCAAGATGTGAAAAAATTATGCAACCAACCGGCAACCATTACCCCCAAAAACGCACTTCCAACACATTTTAGCCCACCTCAAATTAGCAAAAAATTAACAGTATCTCACCTTCCAACAACTAGTGATAATGGACTTCCACTGTTCCTGTTTTAGAAACATATATGAGAAAATTTGGGATAAGTAATTAAACGCTTGCATTTGTACATAAAGTTAGAGAATGTGAAGAAGAACCTGAAAGGGTTGAACATAAAAGCAGCACATAATTTGTGGGTGAAATCAACATTGAAGTCTATCTTGGCTGCACACAAGCACATTTCCATACCCAATAGACAGTTCAAAACAATCAGTTCTCACTTTCTATTATCAATCACCACACAACACAAATAAGCTTATGAAAAAAATCTTGAAAATAAATCATAATTCATAACCAAAAAATTGGAATGGCCCATAAATGGGGAAAACATGCTACTTACCGTTGCCAGCATGAATGCTTTTCTGAGCACCCATCCCATCAATATTTGTTCTTTCTCTCTACAATTCAATATTCAGTTCATATTTTTGCACCATTCAGCTGTAATCAAGATTACTTTTTTCTGGGTCGGGAAGTTTAATTTAAGTGCTTTGCGTCGAGGAGTGATGTTGTTAAAAGGGAAAGGGAGAATATACAGAGTGACACACACAGAATCGTTATGAACGCAAGTTATCTATTTCTTTCTGGGTGGGAATGGATTCTTGTAGTCCTCAGGTTCTTTTCAATTTAACAATTTTCATTTTTCATTGCAGGAATTTCTTTTAATGGAGACGTGAACAAGAACAATTAAAAAACACTAGCAAAATATCAGTGCCATTTGTGTTTTTTCAACTAAAATATTAAGTCGAACCGTGAACCACTTGACCCAATACAGATTGGGCCCAAACTTAAAGGTCCATATTAGAGGCCCGGTAAGCCACAATGCTCCACCTCTTGGCCCAACTTGAAATAGTTGGTTTTCACAAAATCGGACTGGAAATACGAGTAGAGTCTATCCCTTTCAATTTCGTTGAAAATCTGAGGACCCGAGCATTTTGATGGAGGATAAATTAGAATTATTTTCCCTAAATTTGCTCAATTGAAAATCCTGGATAAAGAACAATTTCGTTTTCTCTTCCTTTTCTACTTTTATTCAAGATACATACACGTATATATAGAAAGAGACAAATTGGGTTAGAGAGAGAGAGAGAGAGAGAGAGAGAGAGCGCTTGTCTGGATTGGCTGTACGGGTTGTTTTCTTCGCACTTCGGGAGAGAGAAGAAAATTTGGACAAAAAAGATCCTTTCTTTTGGAGAGATGATGTTGCGAGCTTGAACGATCAGGAGCTAGGGCTTTTGTTAAATGACGATTGAAAATGCGAATTGTTGAGAATTCAAGCTCTGCTCATATCCTAAACCTTCGGAAATTTGGGTTTTGTTGGTAAAAATGGACGTGGATTCGACTATGAACACAGAAGTTGATCGCGATCCATCAGACCAGCCCACCTCTGCCAACGGTTCGGACCAGCCCACTGAATCGCAATCTCCCATTCCTCAGCAACAGCAACAACAGAATAATGATAATGATATTAGTAATTATAGTAATAATGATGGTATTGATGGTAGTGAACAGGTGGTGGCTGGGCCACGCTGTGCACCGACCTATACGGTGGTGAATGTGATAATTGAGAAGAATGGGGACGGACCGGGCCCCAGGTGTGGCCACACACTTACAGCTGTACCGGCTATTGGGGAGGAGGGAACTCCTGGATATATTGGCCCGAGATTAATTCTGTTCGGTGGTGCTACAGCACTTGAAGGAAATTCCGCTGCCTCGGGAACTCCTTCCTCGGCTGGAAGTGCCGGAATTCGTATGTTTTCTTCATTAATTTAAATACAGCTCATTATAGTTGTAAATATAGGTTCACTTAGTTGATTGGAGCTGCATTTCTGTTTACCTTTTGATTTATATTCAAGAACTGAAATACCAAAAATTTGCTCAAATACTTGGCTTTACCGCTGCTTGCAGTTTTTTTTGGAGGGGTGTTAGTATAATAATATGAGGTTGAGTTGGAGTTCAAATGAGGTATCCAGTGGTTATATATATATGAAGAAACAGTAGAGATGGAGATTGCCAGTATATTTGCCACTATAGTCTGTGTATCTTAGCTACATACAAGTTCGATAATTCTGATTTCTCTTTCTGTATGCTTGTTGGAGTTCTATATTTCGAAGGGATATTATGTATTGAGTTGTACAGAATAATTTCATTAACTTATTTTCCATTGTTATTGAAGTGAGAGATAGAACATAGATTTCCTATTCAAATTTGTGAGAAGCTGCAAATTTATTTTCACAATAAACTTGAGTTGCCTGCATAAATACTTTTTTAAATTTCGTTCAATCCAACACTACATCTACTCGAAGGTCCAATACAATCAAATAGTTTGCAATTATATTAGGCTATGTTGACTTTTGTTTCCATTTCTCTTCTAGCCTCTTTGTCAAGATCACACCTCTCTTATGAATGAGATTTTCTAAGTCTCAAGATCCTCAACTGATGTGCACATTCTCATTTATTATTTTATTCATTATACTTTACACACATCCATCTAATAGCGATGTTTCTATTTCGTTCATCTCATGAACGACTGGTCTTTTAGCTGTCAACACTTCTTCCGTGGAGCTTAACTAGTCTAGTTACTATTTTGTAAAGTTTGCTTTATATTTGTTAGGAATCTTCTGATCACCTAATCCTTGTATCACTTGTCTTTTCAAATTTGTCAACAAATCGAAAATGATAAAGCAAAAATCAGTTTGCTACCCCTTGGAAATTAGAGACTCTTGTAGAGGAAATATGATCTATATTTGTTTTGATGGAGTACCGCATTGTGGAATGATGATTAATGATGTTGCTTAGTTATTTTATGGGTTAATGGTTGAATTGAAATCTGAACTCATTAAATAGCTACACGATACTTACTGTGTATCTATTGCAGGGTTGGCTGGGGCCACTGCTGATGTGCATTCTTATGATGTCTTGACGAATAAATGGTCTCGGTAAGCATAAGTTGATCACTTCTGTTTAGAATCTCCACTCAACTTTCTGGTCTACTCATTGCTTCTCTTAGTTTAAAATTGTTGTAATTTGGTAATGTGCTTTAAATCACTCTACAGAATTACCCCAATTGGAGAACCACCCTCACCAAGGGCGGCACACGTGGCAACTGCTGTCGGTACTATGGTTGTTATTCAGGTTTGTTGATATATATATTTAAATTGAAACTTTGCTATGTAATAATTCTTCTTTCATTTGATATTTATGTTGCTCAGTATAACTATCATCACAGGGTGGAATTGGTCCAGCTGGTCTTTCTGCTGAAGATCTTCATGTACTGGACCTCACACAACAACGACCACGTTGGCATAGGTTAGCCTCTTTATAAATATGGCATCGAATATGCATATTTGGTAGGAAAAAAAATACAATTGTATAAACATATACATGTAAATCTTATCTTCTATGCATGCTACAGTCACTAGGCTAAAACCCAATATTATTTTAGGGTTGCGGTACAAGGCCCCGGACCAGGACCACGCTATGGGCATGTCATGGCTTTGGTGGGACAACGATATCTCATGGCAATTGGTGGAAATGATGGTCAGTTTCGTGCTCAATATTTTTTTCTTGTGATATTTATGTAATTTTGGACATAAATAATTGTTGCATGCTCTCTAGGAAAAAGAGCTTTAGCTGATGTATGGGCACTAGACACAGCTGCCAAACCATATGAATGGCGGAAACTGGAACCAGAGGGTGAAGGCCCGCCTCCATGTATGTAAGTTTTTTGGCACCTCTTTAATCTAAGCATTATATCTTTCTACCTTTTCTTTAAAATTAGTTGTTTCCCTTTGGACTTAGCGTTCTCTCGTTTCTTGTGTTACCTTATGTACTTGTACTTATTTTAAGACTTGAATTGTTTAAGATCAATATCTGGTTGCTCTATGTCTTTTGTTCAACATGGTCCTGGTTCAAGTTTGACTACCACCATTTAGAAACTCATGTTAAGCCGTTGATGAAGAAAATGAATCCAATAACAATAACAAACTAATCCTTATAACCAATATAATTTGGGGACATGAATCCTTATGGTGCTCTGCATAGTTAATTGTTAAATTTACTTGTAACCCAAAGCAACTAGATCCTTATAAACCATCACAAGTGATGTTAGTTTTGATCTTTTCCTTTCTAACAACTTTAGCTGGATGAGGTGATTCAACATTATACTTATGAACTCTTAGTCTATACCATGTAGATATAATACTTGGCTTTATTTAACCGTTTTAATACGTTTTAAAAATTATGCTTTACATAGTCGATTTAAGTAGATATATATTTTTCCATAGTTGAAAACTTTGGGGTGGCTCATAGCTACAGCAAATTGAATGTGACACTTCTCTAAAAACGACTTGTCTTGTGTGTTAATTATCTAATTTAAAAGTTTAATAGGTTAGATAGAGGTCACATATATTTATTTTAGTTGTTTTTAACATGTCCTCATGTGCGGACCTAATCTATTTTTCATTTATTTTCTATCAAAAGTTTGAACATGCACAATTTTCATAAATTATGGTAGCTAGACTTGAACTCGACCATCTTATCTAAAAGATTAAATTGTTAGAGAGGAACCACATATATTCTTTCAAATTTTGTCTTCAAAATTGTATTTTCTGCTTTAATGTACTGCTCGGCTTTGGTACTAAGTTACCCCTTTCCATTTGCATAATATGATGGGGTTATTAGTTGATAACCTTACACAACGCTTTGGTTTGTAAGGATTTGACTTTCCTATTAGATGGAGGTCACATATATTTATTTTAGTTGTTTTTAACATGTCCCTCATGTGCTGACCTAATCTCTTTTTTATTTATTTTTTTATCAAAAGTTTTAACGTGCACAATTTTCATAAATTATGGTTGCTAGACTTGAACTCAACCATATTATCTAAAAGATTGAAATGTTAGAGAGGAAACACATATATTCTTTCAAATTTTGTCTTCAACATTGTGTTTTGAGCTTAAATGTACTCCTCATCTTTGGTACTAAGTTACTGCTTTTCATTTGCATAATGTGATGGGGTTATTAGTTGATCCAACCTTACACGAAGCTTTGGTTTGTAAGGATATGGCGTTTCCTAGTTGTATGACTAACCACATGTGCGATTTAATTGTTGTTGTCAGTACTCAATAATACTACTCAAATTTTCTAGTATTTAATCTGAAATCATTTTCTGGTATTACCAAGTACTATAAATAGAGACGTGCTTCCTTATTAAGTGTCTTATTTTGGAATAATTAATTTGGTGTCCCTTAGACTTCCATGTTTATGTGATGCGTAAAGGAAGACTTAATGCTGTTTGCACCTTTTCATTTAGAGTAAAGGATACATGTCATTAGCATATCCTCTAACTGTCCATTGAGGAGCCAATTCAATATTTTCCTTAGGAAGTATTGTGAAGGAATTGATTGAAAAGAAAAGTTTATCATATGGTCTTGTGATCTCGCCAGACTATGGCCAGTGTGATTTATTTCTATCTTTTATTTTTTTACGTATTCGACCTTGCTCTCACTGAAGGGGGTTGGAAGTGGTTCCATGTAGCCGAACCAAATGAATAATGAATAAGACTTTGTTGAGTTATGTTTAGCCTCTATATTAGAACTAACAATAGGAGTGATCAAAGTTAGGGAACACATGTTAGTCCTCTAGGTGATGACTAATATTGGCTTGTATAGTTGTTTCACATTAATCAAATATCTATGTAATACTTCAATAGCATCCTGGTAATTTCATGAAGCCTTCTTGATCTAAAGAGGAATTGTCTGTCACCATTCATGAATATTTTCCAATGCTTGCTATTTGTAATTAAGCTATTGTTTGATCTATTCGAGTTATTGTGTCTGAGCCCTCTTGACTCTTTGACGATTTCACAAAAATGGCATTGACTTCCCACAGTGAAATACAATTGTGACTGGCTGCATATGGTTTTTGGAATCTCCAAGAAGATGTGAATACTAACTTCAATGAGAAGTGATTTTTGTCCTGACTTTTTTATCCGTTGCCCTCATCTTAATTCATTCTCTATTTTTTATTTCCCCTATTTTTGTCTACCCATTCTTAAAATTGGCGCCCTTTTCAGGCCTTGAGATCTTATTTATTCGGCCCAGTTCCCCACCATTTGGCATACTCAATTAATCCCCAGCTAAGCAAAATATTTGACACGTAAAAGTGCAAAAAATTTACTAATTGAACCTTTTAGATCAAGCTATTTTTACAACATTATGGTATTCCATTTTTGGTGACTTGAAATGGAGTTACTTAAACTTGCTCTATTTCATTTATTGCGGATTTTGGTAATACTTTGCACTTAAATGAAAATCATGATCACTGCACGGTTTCCTTGATTATCAGGCTACCAGACTATTTTTTTATTCACAATTTTGACGGGGGTTTGGAAATGTGTCTGACCTGCTGTACAACTAATACTTTTCTTTCATCTTTGTTTCTGGGAATTATTAAATCCAGTGTGAAAGCAAGGCCCTTTTTTGGTCAATGGTGTAGTTTATATGATCTTTCACACGTGAAAATGCTGCAACTGCAAAATTTATTCTAGGTAGCAACTCTATGGTTTTTCCATCTTCAGTCAGAGTTTTTCCATCTTCGGTCAGATTAGAAAATTCTATTAACTGAGATTGGGTTGTATTTAGAAGTGCCTGAAAATAACTTGACCCAATATGGCACCAAGTTTCCTTCTTGTGGAAGGTGTGCTCTCAGCCTTTTACATGATCTGAATATGTTTTGCTTGTATCATTCGCTAAATATTTTCTTTTGTGGTACTTGAGCACTATGTCAGTTTTGTAAACTGGAAGATTGTGATGAAGTAGTTGAGATGCATAATTTCATCCTCTTCTGCTTGGTGTCTGTAGAAGTTTCAAGGGAATAATATGTATATCCCTTTTATGTTTCATTTAATGATAATTTGTGCTGAGTGTGTATACATATAGAGAAATTTGTTTTGACTTTTTATTTGTGTGTCTCCTTACCTAGGTACGCAACTGCAAGTGCACGATCTGATGGTCTTCTTCTACTTTGTGGAGGGAGGGACGCAAATAGCGTGGTTAGTGAGATTTCCGACTGTTGCATCACGGATGGGTTATGATCTACCTAGAATGTGTGCACATTATTTAGTTAGATTTGATAGTGGACTTCTTTATTTGCTGTCTTGGAATAATCTTTGTGTTGGCTTACGTTTCATGAGGATATATTGACGTGATTTTTGAAAAGACTTTTAGGGGGTTGGTCATATGTTCATTAGGTTGGTACCAGGTGTAATAGTTCATGTCGCTACTACAATAACTGATTTTTATGTGCATGCACTAAGATTAGATGGACTTTTTAAGCCGAAGGTCAACAACATAGGAAATTTCACTAGTTTAAGCTGAAACTTGAAGTTTGATAGATTTTGAATTCCCCTCATTTTGCAAAATTTTAGAATCCTCTAGTCATGTATGATTTGTGTTCTTTATGATTTCATGCTACAATTGCTATAATGTAGATATGAATTTATTGTGCATCTATAATTCAAGTTAAATTAATCATTAGTTGTCATGCAAATACAAGGATATTAAAAAAAATTAGAGGAGTGACATAATAGAGCATCAGATCAGTTTCTCTTAATGGAATTAAAAACCATTAATGTATGACATAATGCTAGACTTGTGAGCAAAGACCTATGCGCATAAGTTCTCCAGGTAGATTATTATATAACAATTTCACAACAAGATGCATACTTTATTCCCAATAAACACATGAACGGCTATTTAAGTCCTTTTATATCACACTATTTGGCTCAATGCTTTATCTTCCGAATGGTTCATTGAAATTAATGCAAACATAGGGAGTGTTAGTTATGGTCTATATTATTATCTTCTAACATGTTCAAGCGAGATTGCATCATTCTTTGTGAATTCTTCAGGTCTGTGCAACATATGTTCTAACCATTTAAATTGTCCTTCATTTAACCATTCTTCTTTGGCATCACATTTACTTGATGGCATAAATTACCCATTCTTATCTATTTATTTTTCTATGATCGTACATCCATATTAATCCCCCCTGGTTGGGCTCCATTTTAGCCCTTGTTTGACAATCATTATTTTGAAAAAAAATTTCTTACATACTTATTTTCAATCATATATTCACACTATAAAATATTCTGCACGTAAACTCAAAATTTTTCCCAACTTTTTAATTGCACATTCTTCTAAAAATCACTATTCAAAACATTCTTTTGGCCATCAAACAAGGGCTTAATGTGCCCTTGTTTGAGCCCCATTTTTTTTGGCAAAAAATGCATTTTTGTATAGTGTTTTGTTGGAGATTGTGTGGTTAAAAAGTAAAGAAAACTTTTCAATTTACATGTAATATTATTTTATAGGAGAGAGTGGTTGAAAATGAGTTTTGAAAAAAAAGAGTTTTTGAAAAAATGGGGTTTTTGAAAAAATGGGGGCTAAATATATGAGTGTTTTTTTTTTTGGGAAAATATATTTTAGAATAATGATTTTTTTGAAGAATGTGTTGTTAAAAAAGAAGGAAAAATTTTGGTTTATGTGTAATATTATTTTATTGGAGAATGTGTGGTTAAAAAGAGGAGATAGAAAAATGCATTAAAATTAAAATGGAGCCCAAACATGGGCTAACATCCTCATTATGGTATGCCTATCTTTTAGAAGGTATCTTACAATCACATAGCATCCTTGTAGCGGCACTTCTCCATCTTTTTTGTCCATGTTGTATATGTGGCTCATATAGAGTGAAACACAAGTTTACTGGATAAAAATGGCTGATGCCCTTGTGGATGTAGGCACATCGTCGAACCACTAATTAGTTGTGTTGATTTCTCTATTATTTTGCGATTAAAATGCAACAGTCCATTTGTGTTATATGCAGTCTATATTAGTAATGGAGATTAAAAACCTAAAACAGTCAAGGGCAACATGATACAATGTGTCATGAAATTGTTATTCCTACTTTGACAAAAAGATATTCTCTATATTCCATCTTAGTTATACTTAAAAGCAATTAGGTTGCAAAGTTCATGTGGAAAACCGGATCACATCAAATAAGGAGGAAGGCGAACATTAGGCAGAATTGATTAAAGATTATCTCCTTTCAATAATTAGTGTTGTATAGTATATTATTTGATTTCTTACTAGTTCTAGGAGATTAGAAGTTTCATTTTTTACAGCTTCCTTTGTATTATAAATTGTAACTCGTGACATTGTACAATCATTGAGAAATAAACAATCGATCTCTACACGTTATCATAGCGTGGTCATCCAACTTTCAATACCTAAAATGTGTATTTCCCTTAATATTTATTTTATGAATAAAAAGTTTGTTAATATTCAATGTGAAATATGTGAGTTTGCAAAACACCGACGTATATCATTCCCAACATCCGCCTACAAACCTTCCAAGCCATTCACTATGATCCATAACAATTTATGGGCCCCTCACGAATTCCCAATCGTACTTATGCAAAGTGCTTTGTGACATTCATTGACGACCATACTTGAGTATGTTGGGTTTACCTACTAAAAGATAGATCACATGTTCGTTATGTATTCGTCAATTTTCTCTTCATGATCCAAACACAGTTCCAAACATAAATTCAAATTTTACATACAGATAATGGCACAAAATATTTCAATAACACCACGGAGGATTTTCTCCAAACACATGGAATAATCCACCAAAACTTTTGCGTTGACACTCCCCAATAAAATTGGATTGCCAAACGTAAAAATAGATATCTCCTAGAAGTTGCTCGCACATTGATGTTCACCATTAATATGCCCAAATGGGGAGATGCTATCCTAACATCTACCTACCTACTGAAAACAATGCGTAGTCGTATTCTAAACTTCGAATCACCTAACTTTAGAAGTTTTTTCCAACCTCTGGCCTCAACTCCAATCTACCCTTACGAGTGTTTGGATGTACTACTATTATTCATATTCACTCTCATTGTAGAGGGAAACTTGATCCTTGAGCGGTTAAATGTGTCTTTATTGGATATTCTCCTACTCAAAAAGGCTACAAGTGCTATGACCCCTCCATGAAGATCTTTGTAAGCCTCGATGTCACCTTCTTTGAAGATACTCCGTACTTTCAAAAATCCTCTCTTCAGGAGGAGACCTTACATGAAGATAGATTTCTAGATTTTGATCTCACTCTTCCTGAACCTACACCTACACCACCAAACATTAATCCCATCCTACCATCTAGCATGTCTTTAACAGAAGAAAACTTTACTAATCTACTCACGGAGGTCAAAAGCAAAGTACAAGGAGACCATCACATCCGAAGCACCAGAGTTAGAACCGATGATGGATCCTCAAGAAACTTCAGAAATCCCTAACTTGTCCATTGCTTTTGAAAGCGACCTCGGTCATGTACTCTCCACCCTATTTCAAAATTCATATTTATGATGTTCCGTTTATAGGATTTCATACTTTCACATCTCATCTTGACAGTACAAAAATCCCAAGAAATATCAAAGAAGCATTGGAAAGTCCTAAATGGAGAGAAGCAGTATTAGAGGCAATAATGAGACTTAAGGAGGTATTGGACCTACCAAAAGGAAAGGAATGGACTATTTGCATGACCTATATCCTTACACAATAACAAACTGCAAATATCTTTATCAAATGACTACCTCGACAAAACTTCAATGATTTCATATGCAAGTTGGACATGATTAACATCTACGATCCGACTTGAACGGGAGCGTGGAAAACCGGATCACAACAAATAAGGAGGAAGGCAAAAATTAGGCAGAATTGATTAAAGATTATCTCATTTCCATAATTAGTGTTGTATAATATAGTATTTGATTTTTTACTAGTTTTAGGAGATTAGAAGTTTCCTTTTTTATAGCTTCTTTTGTATTTTAAATTGTAACTCGCGACATTGTTCAATCATTGAGAAATAGACAAATCAATTTCTCAACAGTCCACTTCCAAAGTTCTGCTACACATTATATTCCCCTTGGTCTTATTAGTTGAAATTATTTTTAATAAACGTTCATCAAAGACCTCATCCTGGATGTGTTATAAGTTCATCCATGACAAATTTAGATAGATAAGGTCATTGTAGAATCTTGACACAAGCCTTAAGTAATACTTTTTGTCCCCACTAGATTTCTTACCCTTGACAAATCATTTATACATATCTCTTTAGATTTTAATATATCTAATAGAAATTCCAATTTTCTCTAGCACCCACCATAGCATTGCCTTCGGCGCTCTAGTCCCTATAACATGATTTTTCTAATTTAATTTCAAAATTTCCATGTAGACTTACCTTTTCTCCACGTGACTATTCAAATCTCCCCAAACCAAGATCTTATCTTAACTAGAGGTTACGTGAATCAAACCCATCCATGCCTTCCTAAGATTATGGATTTGTTGCATTTTTAGCCCTATGAGTGGACCATGTGTTAGGTTTTATGACTGTTCTCTTAGCATAAATCTAAGCAGTATAATTTTTTCTCGTACTTGTTTAATTTGTACTACATCTTTAATTCCAATTCAATGATTATTCTTACCCCATTTCTACTCTCTCTCTTCCACTCATCAACTTTTATATTCCATGTTCTCTCATTCATTTGTCCCCTCTCCTACCCATTTTTGCCCCTGTAACGAGCTAAGTTGAGACTCTGAGGTATGTGTGAATCTGTGATACTAGTTCTCTGATGCGTTTAAAGTCGGAATTTTTCCAGTAAATCAGTAATGACATTTGACTTCGGATTGCTATTATCAACAGACTCGTATTATTAGTTTTTCAACTTGTATCATTGCCATGTTGTCTACTATCCTCATTTGACCTTCTGTTGAAATGATCTTTATGCAGCCGTTGACTAGTGCTTATGGGCTTGCCAAACATAGAGATGGTCGCTGGGAATGGGCTATTGCTCCTGGGGTCTCACCATCTCCCAGATATCAACATGCTGCAGTAAGTTCCTTTATTGATTAGTGTTATTGTTAGCTTAATTGGTCATATATGTTTAGGGTTCATTACACAAAACAAAGTACATTGTCCTTTTTTTTTCTTGGGCAAAATCCTGGACCCTTTTTTCGTTGGCTTCTCTAGGTTTTTGTTAATGCTCGTCTTCATGTATCTGGTGGGGCCCTTGGTGGTGGACGTATGGTGGAGGACTTGTCAAGTGTGGCTGGTACTTTTTCTTTTTTTAGTTTTTTGTTATTGTTTCTTTTTCCCTTTCTTGCTCTACAAAAAACTTTATTGCTTACAAGAAATTCCGTGTTTCATCTACTTCTGAAAAATATTTTGCATGTTGTCTTTTCTGTATAGTTCTGGATACTGCCGCGGGAGTTTGGTGTGATACAAAGTCTGTTGTTACTAGCCCGAGGACTGGCAAATACAGTGCTGATGCTGCCGGTGGGGGTGCAGAAGTTGAATTGACGAGGCGCTGTAGGCATACCACAGCTGCTGTTGGTGACTTGATTTTCATGTATGGTGGTCTACGCGGTGGTAAGACACGACACCCAAAATTATGTTTTATTTGTAATCAGTCATTATTTCGAGATAGTGAAGAGTAGGAGTTTCTTATTATTCTGTATGTGGTACATAAGCATGTCTTCTGGATCCCTTTGCAAAGCATGAATTCTTTTGTCCCAATGTTAACTACAGAGGAAGAAGTTGGTTTTATTTAGGAAAAAATTGGGATCCTCAGTATATCTGGGTCATTCCATTTTGTGTGCCTTCTGTCAGTCTTACTGGGATGATTCTGCTATAGTTATTGTTCATCGAACTCCATTGTCTAAGATCCCGGACGTGCTGTACATGAGCAATATATGATGTGATTCTTTATATTCCAGAAACCTCTGTTACGGTGTACTATAAAATTAGAAAAGAGCAACTGTATTTTGAAAAAGAGGTTGGACTTACTTTATTTCTAAGATAACTTAGTGTGAGATGGATGTATTAATTTAAATATAAATGCTCTCTCCTTGAAAATTATACTAGCAGACTTACTGTAGAAAATTGGTCAACGACTCACTTTGACTGCTAGAATCATGAGGATGATGGTGGGATTTTTATCAGGAGAAAGACTGAATTAATATTGTGGCTACAAAAATCTCTAGTACTTTTAGAAACAAGTCTATCATACAAGTCCTCTCAAAAAACATGGCCCATGCACAAGCCTTTGTCTTAGAAATCCAAAGGAGGGTGGACAAATGGAATGAATTAGCGTTTAAGGCTCAACATAGATGGAACATCTATAGGTGAATAGTCAGATGTCTACAGACTTCGATCCTATGATATTGTATTGGACACCTTTCCAAGTTTGTTAAGCAGTTGATCTTTTGTAAGAATGAGTGCACATTTTTTTGGACTGCCCTATTGGTTAGAAGACTGAAAATAGGAGATCTGTAGCAATTTTGCCATTTAATTTGCCCCATGTTAGTGGCATGTTAAAATTAGTTTATTACCTGCTATCATCCAGGACCATCTTTCATATCATTGTTCTGGTGTTAATTATATAAGTTGGCTCATTTATGGATTTTGACATTTACGATCCCATGCCCTAGTTTGGAACCTATTTCTATTGCCACACAGAAATTACTCCAATTTGAATGTTGCACTATTTTATTTTTAGGTTTTCTTTGGAACTTACTTTTGGGGAGATACATAGATCTGAATAGCGTCTCGCTCATAGAACATTACACCAGCACATTGATTATGTCTCAAAATTATTTAGAAAGTTGAATAGATTAGATCTGCAAGTTGCCAATTTTTATATGAACTAGTTCTCACTTCTCACAATGTGTAAAAATTCTAGTATGAAAAACATGGACTCAAATTATATTAACTGTTTGCATGATTATGTTTGTAGGAGTGTTGCTTGATGACTTGCTTGTTGCTGAAGATCTTGCTGCTGCTGAAACAACTAGTGCAGCTTCTCATGCAGCTGCTGCATCTGCTACATCTAATGTACAGCTAGGGAAGTTTCCTGGTAAATATGGATTTGCTGATGAGAGAACAAGGCCACCGGTGTCTGATGCTGCCTCTGATGGTGCAGTTGTGGTGGGAAGTCCTGTAGCTCCCTCTGTAAATGGTGATATGTTTACAGATATAAGCACAGAAAATGCAATGATCCTAGGTTTCCGGTAGGTTTTCTAGTATATATTGACATTGGTTTGTGTTCTGTTGTTTACAATTCACTCAGTAATTTTTAAGTTGCTTCAAGTTACAGATTACTAAATTTGTCATTTTCTACAGAAGACAAAACAAAGGGGTTGAGTACTTGGTAGAGGCTGCAGCTGCTGAAGCCGAAGCTATTACTGCTACATTAGCTGCCGCTAAAGCCCGACAAGTTAATGGAGAAGTCGAGCTGCCAGATAGAGATCGAGGGGCAGAGGCAACCCCTAGTGGTCATATAGAGCTGCCTGATTCGGCTTCATCAAATAGCTCTGCTCCAGCTGGAGTTAGGCTTCATCACCGTGCTGTGTGTATCAGGATAACGAATCTATAACTTTCATCTCAAAATCGTAGTCTGGTTGAAAATAAACATGTTTCATCATATTCCATCAACATATTTGCAGGTTGTTATAGCTGCCGAGACTGGTGGAGCTTTAGGTGGCATGGTCAGACAGCTTTCTATCGATCTGTTTGAAAACGAAGGCCGACGAGTCAGTTATGGAACCCCAGAAAATGCCACAGCAGCAAGGAAACTTTTTGATCGACAAATGTCTATTAACAGTGTACCTAAAAAGGTACTTGTCTTCCTTCCCTACAATGCATTAAATTGTATCACTAACCATTATCCAGGGAATTTATTCTTGGAACGCAATGAAGGAATATCAATAATGAGTTGTAAAGTGAATTGCAAATGAACATTTAGTTAGGTGGAATTTCCTGGAGATACATGCTTCCCCATTTTATCTTGTATTATTTTAACTTAGATGGCATTGGAGGCTAACCAATCTGTGACACCGGGATGAAGTCAGATACATTTTTGGTTGGCATTTCTTCCTTTAGAAATGTGTAAGGACGAGAAGTACATCATAGCATTATATTTTTCATTGTTCTAAGATTTAGTTGTTTTTTATTTTGTTTCTGGAGTTTTTGTGACTGTAGAATTGCAAGTTTGAGGTGCTGCTAAATTATTATTTTTTTCCATTTAATTCTCTACTCATTGTAAAATAGTTTTTTGAACTTCTAGTCTCATGTGATCTCTGTTCCCCTCTACCAGGTGATTGCTCATCTTCTGAAACCTCGTGGCTGGAAGCCTCCAGTTCGTAGACAGTTTTTCTTGGATAGCAATGAGATAGCTGATCTTTGTGATAGTGCTGAGAGAATATTTGCTAGTGAACCTACTGTTCTGCAGCTGAAGGCTCCTATTAAAATATTTGGTGATTTGCACGGGCAATTTGGGGATCTTATGCGTCTTTTTGATGAGTATGGATCTCCTTCAACTGCTGGAGATATAGCGTAAGTTTTCATCTTGCTGCACATCTACATGCTTTAGGTTCTTGGTACCAAATTCTTATATGTGAGATAAAGTTTCATTTATCACTTTAGCTATGACACATCCCTATGCCTTTCTTTTTTTCCTCAGTACTTCATAAAAAATAACATTTGGAATGCAATTAGTAGATGCTATCAAAAAAATATTTGATTTCAATGTTCTTTGCATGTGATATCAGATTGGCTAACCGTTCTCATTGTTCGGATTAGTATTTGTAACTCCTTTGAAGCTTGTAGTTATTATGCGTTGATTCCATTCATCTGGTTCACTGTAGAAGCATGCACTATCTTTTTATTGAAGCAAGATTCTGAGGCCCTCTGAGAAAGCATAAATGATCAAGATCTTTTTTTCCCTCTTGTCATATTTAATCCTGTTCTCAAAGCACCTTATGGATCATGAGTATTTATAATCTTTGGATCATAAATACAAGAATATTATTCTGTATGCAATATATAAGCTAAGCATCACAACCTTATTTATGGATGTTTGCTGAAAGTAAATTTTGAGAAGTTGCATCAACAATAATGTCAAATACCACATCAAAAACTATTTGGATTCATTGCTTCCTGATTGTGGACACTTTGCAAAAGTTGGCTTCATATTTTTCATTATATCTAAATCTAGTCTCTTTCACCTTCCTACTCTTCGCCTAAAAGTTCTTCCTCTGAATTCGAATTTTTCAGTGTTCTTGTTTTCTATTAATACCTTTTTAGCCAACAGAAAGTGGTCCACTTGAAATTTATAGGTCCGTTACATTTCATTTGCTTCTCAGATAGCTAGCTAAATTAACATCTCTTCATTTCACTCCTTAGCCTGCCATTTTTCTAATTTACAAGGGATTTCAAATAGAGGCAACTCAAAGTAGTGCTGCTTAGAAAATAGTTTTTGGTTTTGGTTCTAGGACATGAAAAGCTTGTAGGTGAAGTATTCAACATCATAAATACCATTGATTAAAAGAGAGATGCCTTTATATTCATTTGGTGTACTTTTGAATGATTACTGGTGTTGCTTCATCAATTCTAGTTGCATCTTGTTAAACCCATGGATGAGAAGTTTAATCTGGTTGCATGTATTGTCTGCAGTGGATAGTAACTTATTAACTAGGGGTTAGAAGATGTGACCTTAATGGATCGGATGAAGTTGTCTTGAGGAAATAGGAATAGAATTTTCCCAGTGAAAACTTTTTATGTGCTTTATATAGATACTGCAATCCTTCCCTTTGCAAGCTGTGTGGCGGTTGGGCACCTACAATGCATCTTTTGTTTAGACAGCTGGTCTAACTGGTTTTTGACTATTGACCAATAAGAAGAAAATAATGGTTAATTGTTTTTTAATGTGCAAAAAGGATGAGTTGGTTGCTGCACCATTTCATATGCTTGTGTGACTTACAGCATCTTTGTTCTTGTTCTGGGTTTTATAGCACATGCCTTCTTCGTTGAAGACTCCTTGATTCATGGAATATGTATAGATAGATGTAGTTGCTCTATCTGGTTGGGTGAGGGTGCATGATATGTGAAATCTTCAAAGAAATTGAGCATATTAAGGGTGTGCTCTTACCTTAGTTTGCCTGCTTTGAGGTTGAGTATTTGTTTTAATATCTATGCATTTTTTAGTCTTTCTTCTAGTTTTGTGTTGCCTACATCTCTCCCCCCCCAAAATCATTTAAAATGCAATTCTGGAAATGATCAGTTTACATTTCTAAAATGTTTAAAATTGTCAATAAATTTTTAGTCCATTTCACACTAATACTGAATGGGTGAAAATTGTGTTCTCCCTTGAATAAGATGTATCGATTCATCCGTCAGCCTGGTGTACCATGATTATATGTGAAAAGCACTCACTAAATTGTTGTTTATATTGAGTTTGATTCTGTTATTGTTACATCTGAACTATTTCATTGATTGTCAAAGTTTGTTCACTTTTTTTGATGCTAATTTTATAGAAATAACTATCAGATATATAGATTATCTCTTCTTGGGAGATTATGTTGATCGCGGCCAACACAGCTTGGAAACCATAACTCTTCTCCTAGCTTTGAAGGTTCTTGGCCTGTCTAGCACTATAGCAATTATCGTTTCTTATTCCTTCCTTTATAATGAACTGATCTAATGTGTTTTCATGAAAATAAATGAATACTCAGGTTGAGCATCCCCATCAAATACATTTAATTCGTGGTAATCATGAAGCTGCAGATATCAATGCACTTTTTGGCTTTCGAATTGAGTGCATTGAACGCATGGTAAATTATTGTAGGATTTGCATAATTTTCTCTCATTTCTGAATAAAGTTGATCTTAAGACAGTGTATGTAACAGGGCGAGAGAGATGGAATCTGGGCATGGCAGCGGATAAACAGATTGTTTAACTGGCTTCCTCTGGCAGCATTAATTGAGAAAAAAATTATTTGTATGCATGGTGGTATTGGAAGATCAATGAACCATGTGGAACAAATTGAGAATATTCAGCGTCCAATTACAATGGAAGCAGGATCAATTGTCCTTATGGATTTGTTGTGGTTAGTGCATGTCTGTCCTTGCTATGCTTTTGTCATAATTCTTCTAATTTTCCTTCATTCTAGTATTACAAGTAAATATTTCCTTGCAGGTCTGATCCCACGGAAAATGACAGTGTGGAAGGATTACGACCAAATGCAAGAGGTCCTGGATTAGTTACCTTTGGGGTAGGGGTTTTCTCTTTACATCTTTCTTGCAAACTTTCTTCAATTCTGATGATTATACTAGTCAATAGTCATTCCTCTCTCTCTCTCAAAGTGGGTGTGTGTCTACTTTCTGATTTTGAGTGTTGTTTGGTGATCGATTTATCATGCGGGGAAAGGTAACTCCAGATATGAAGATGTGACAATGATCAAAGAAACACTATTTTGGATTTAGAATGGCTTGTGATTTAGAGCCAGCCATATGTTTTAAAAGAGTCTCATGTGATAAACATTTAGAAATGGGCATTTTCTTCACCCATATAGATTTCCTCCTTTATTGCATGGGGCATAGTTCTTTTTACAAAGGATTTTAAGGTTTTTTCTGGTTTGAGCCTAACTATTCAACAGTCTCTTAGTGCTTGACATGGTTAGTAGAAAATGGAAAAGAAATACCATAGAGGTAGAGTTCATAATATACCATGGTTGAACCTACGCAGTCAAATGCAAGTTACTTCCAGTGATAAAGTTTAATATAGAATATTGAAGAAATAGCCACTTGATGTGGGATAACATTTGCTACTGCATTAATAATCTAGCAAATGAGTTACTAGGGAAGTGTAAAGGTACAAAGGCCCACTTAATACAGAAATGCATTGGTGGAACTAGAAGGCTTAGATAGTGATTTTGGCAAAAAAAGGAATGTTATAGAAACTTAGTTAAATGTATATTGTGAAGGCTTTTGTAAAGTATAGGCTAGCAAAAAGGAATGCTAAAAGGGTAATTTTAGAGTCTTATGTAGATGCCTGAGAGAAGTATTATTGGAACCAAAGATGGAGAAAAAGCTTTTTATATATCTGAGCAAAGGGGAAAAAAGTGATCTAAACCAAGTTAAAGGATTATTCAACTTGTACATTTAGGTGTACAACCTGGGTGACATAATGCACAAGTGACATTCTGTCATTGGCTGTTGGAATACCTATCTCATCTGGACACTTAGACACAGGGAATCTATCTAGACCAATGGATTTCTTCTCTATAAAACTCATATCTTTCTAGTATATTTACCATTTATATCTTCAATAAAATTTACAAACCCAAACCCATGTGATGCCTTCAAAACAGTTCTTCTGTCACCGAGGGTGTACACCTGAGTGTACATATAGCAAAGCTCCAAGTTAAACATGTCAAGGATGAAAATTAAATTCTGTTTTCACAGCAATAAGATCACTGAGGGTGTACACCTGAGTGTACATATAGCAAAGCTCCAAGTTAAACATGTCAAGGATGAAAATTAATTTCTGTTTTCACAGCAATAAGATCAGGAAATAAGGAGAACTGTTTTGAATAGAAGGCATCACATGGGTCTGGGTTTGTAAATTCTATTGAAGATATAAATGGTAACTATACTAGAATTATGAGTTTCATAGAGAAGAAATCTATTGGTCTAGATGGATTCCCTGTCTAGGTGTCCAGATGAGATGGGTATCATATGGCCGATGATATTATTCAGTTACGTTTGAAGGAGTAAAAGGGTGCGTGGTAAATGGAGGAATGACATAATTTATCTAGTTATAAGAATAAAGGGAATATTTAAGATTGCAATGGCTCATGGGTTGAAAATATAGGAAAGGGTAGTTGAGTTTAATTAAGGTGTAATTCACATGTATTGAAAAAAAAAAAAAAAAATAGATTTACGGATGTTTCGTATTAATGATATGTACCATACTGGATGCTGGTTTACAATAAGAGAATTTATTTGGTTTCCTTATTAGTTAAAACATTTTGGCTCATATAAGCTTCTGTTTTGCAGCCTGACCGTGTAATGGAATTTTGTAATAACAATGATCTTCAATTGATTGTTCGAGCACATGAATGTGTGATGGATGGATTTGAAAGATTTGCTCAGGGTCATTTAATTACACTCTTTTCAGCCACAAATTACTGCGGTGTGCTCCTGAATGATTAAATAATTACTTATTGCTTGGCTAATTACGCTCGTAGATCAGCCATTCAATTTTTTATTTTTTTCCGTGGGACTTGCTCTCTAAAGTTTCAATTATAATATTCTTCTACAGGTACTGCAAATAATGCTGGTGCTATATTGGTTTTGGGGAGAGATTTAGTGGTGGTTCCAAAACTTATTCATCCGTTGCCACCTGCAATTTCATCTCCAGAAACCTCTCCCAATCACCATACGGAAGAAACGTGGATGCAGGTGCTACTGTATCTTGAACTTTCGGTTTTGTGGTGGGTTAATTTTCCATTCAGTTTCTTCTCATCTCGTGCTGAGATAATTTTACTTGTGCTGTCAAACTAGGAGCTTAATGCTAACAGACCAGCAACGCCAACTAGAGGGCGTCCACAAGTTACTAGTGACCGAGGTTCTGTAGCTTGGATCTAGATCCTGCTTTCTGGTTTTCCTATACGTCTTCAAGTCCTACGCCAAGATCCCCAATCTCCAGTGATTTGTACAATAGCATGATGCAATGTGACGATTCCTGGAACATCTGTATCCACTTGGGACGGGCGGTGGACCTGAACGCTCTGGACTCCAGTATCTTCCACACTTCAAAGGTTGCCAGAAGATGACGAGACAAGTTTGCCAAGGCAAGTTGTCCGACTTCCAGCTGTTCATAGTTTCCAAAAAGTTATTCCTAAATGAGGCTTAAACAAGTGGAAGTGACAGCATTTGTCATTTCTTCCTTAGGTGGGAAGATTGTGTATTTCTTGTTAGTCCTATATTCTTTTGTTCTACAGGTAATTTTTTCCTGCTTTTGAAGTACCCCCCAATACTTGATTGGTGAGAGATATTGGGTGTTAAGATCATGTTCATTCATGTATAATAGAGATTAGAGGGTGTTGCTTTTGTGTAATTTGTGTTTTTACTCTACAACGTATCCTTCGAGTGAAGAAAAGTAGCTATTTTTAACTTTAGCAGTGGCTGCTATGCCATTAGGTTTTCATGGTTTCAGTGCAAATTATATATATCCTGCTGATCGAGTAGATGGACATATCCTTTAACCAATGGCGCTTAGCACTTTAATCAAACCTTTAATGCGGTAAAGTTTTTAAACTTTAAATTTATGACAGAGAATTCCTTCCCTTTTCGACTGTTTTTAATATATACAGTAAACTGTGGGCCTGATTGCTAACTAAAATATTATTGTGATTGAAGATGAATTTTGAAAAAATGAGTTTCGAGAAAACATAATTGAATGAAAACTCTGTTTTGGAGCCAAAATTCGCTACATAAAATTAGGGATGCCATCTATTTACGTATGGGAAATTGAAGTATGCTAATAGGTTTTAATAGTTTGAAAAATACTAAACAGCATATTTTCATTGACAAATGACAATTACTTGAACCGTAAGATCTAAATCTTTTGATTATAATATTAATTAAGAGATTAAAGAAACAAGTAATAAAAAATGCCTTTAATCAAGGAACCAATACTGTCTATTGTCTAATCGTATTAGTCGAACTATTATCAAGGTAAAACTATTTTATAGCAGCAGCCATTACAATATTCAATCTACATGAGGTATAAGCAGCAGCTCTTACACCAGGAATTTTACATCTCCGATTATGTAACTTGATTAAAATGCGTGTCCAAACAGGGCCATGTTGAATGGTATAGTGCAATAATTCACTGTGGCTCAAATTTGATATAATTGTAAGCAAAGCAGCCTCAAGCAATACCATAAATTGGTTAATGATCAATAATCAAGCATCCGAGCTAATCAGCCTCGTTTCACGGGTCTTTGAACGTAGGATTTGTTAGGATCTTCCGTCTTGAGCTTTGGAGGCCGAATCTCTCCTTTCTTGACCTGCACAAGTACGAAATTGAAATTGGTAAAACGTAATAAATAATCCTTCCACAAGTACCCTAAATGAAAGCAGCAGTGAGGTCTCACCTTCTTTCCACCTTTCATAAAGTCTCTCCAACTGGAAACCTGAGGTAAAATAGAGATAATCAACTATAAAGAATGAAGCTCATTTCATGGAATTTAAGGATACTATACCGAATAAATGAACCACAAGCTACAATGTCTAGTCTGGAGTCTGAAAAAAAGGCAGATGTCCATGCAAATATCAAGAGAAATACTACCTGAGGGCAAAGCGTCGGGGATGAGACGATTTTGTTCAATTTTGACCAACATAGTAATGTCCAAGTTACTTAGCCAGGTATAAAAAACGTATCAAGTTGGGGAAGGAAGGAAGGAGAAATGTTTATTCACTAACGAAAGAAATGTCCAGACTTTTTGCATCTAGGATGGAAAAACAGAATGGGCAGCATTATTTTGAAGGTTTGATGACACAGTGGTCAACTTTTATTTTCACTTATCGACAAAGAAAGAATGAATACCGAGGGGAAGATAGAGAATCATCAACAGTTAACACGGATATACTGATGGTTCCATTATCAACGATATTGTGAGCAATACTCATGGGTTAACACCAGCAACCAACAATTGCAGTACATATTTCCATTCGTTTTAACTTTCAGATTCTTATTTCTTCCAGACCAACCATGAACCACCCATCATACAAATTTCTTGCACAATCAAACTACATGGTTTCAACATGAGAACATGCCTACTTGCAATTTTTAAATATTCACATGCGCAAATGGCATATGGAATATAAACAAGCAGCCTTGTCAATAAATCACGTCGCAACATGATGCATGCCGAATAAGAATACAACCTTGTAGACCCAGGGCCAACAGCACCAAATCAAATAGCAAGCTAGAACAAGATATAAAATGGATAATTTCATAAAACTAAGTTGTATGAAACTATATCATTTAGAATACAAGCTGGCAGTCCCAACAATTCTTAATCATATTGCATGCTTAAACAAGCTATAAGACTAAGTTGTATGAAACTAACCCTCTGTTCTCTGGTTCCTTCCCATTGCTCCTCGTGTTCACGCTTTCTTTTCCAAATCTCTTTAGTTTCTTCCTCATCTTTCTTTAATCTACCTTCCTCCTCTGATATCTACGAAATTCAAAAATAGAATGTTGATATAGAAAGTAATCAAGGTAGGACAAGTGCAGTGGTGCTCATACCCTCATCTGCATTTTCCTTCTCCTCCATTCTTGATCTGTTAACAGTTCACGAACTTTTAATTTTAGCTTCTGCTGAAATTCCTCTGACCGTTCATATTCTTGCTCGTACTTTCCCTGTATCATGTTTTATTGAAAAGAAGTCAATGAGTTGTTTGTCATCCAATCAGTCCTCTTATTATAGTTATAAATTTCAATCACAAATGGGTAAAGATGCACTCTTTCTATTTTTCTTCTCTTTCTTGCTGATCAGCAATAACGTTAGATATTGTGATGCAAGGGGAAAGGATGAAGAATACACACATTAAGGGCAAAAAAGCAGATAACCTATGGAAGCAGTGCATTATCACTTCAGAACTTCAGACAGTAAAAAATACTCAAGAAAGTAATGTTGGTGCCAATCAATTACCTCATCCACTAACGACTTCAATTTATTAGCAGTATCTTTTTTCAGCTGCTTTTTCCTCTTTGCTCTAAGCTCTTCTGCACTCCATAATTAGAACAGTGAGCCTTCTTCAAGATTAGTCATTTATTAGGGAATAAGTAAAAGCAAAAAAAAAAAAAAAAAAGAAAGAAAGAAAGAAAGAAAGACTGCACAGCTCCGTAAAAATTAAAGATTTAACATTGCACATGGAAAAAGAACATCAACACCAAATGAAAAGGAGAAAAAAAATGTAAGGGTAAGAAGAGTGAAAGAGAGAACACATCACAACTTTTAAAGCATCACGGTAAAATAAAAAATTAAAAATTTTCAAATTCTCAAGGGAAAAAAAAAGGGTGTTTTATGTTCAATTAGAAAGGACAAAGAAATTCAAGAATTTCACTAAAGGTTCAATCAAAAGATGATTTGAAGGGAGTGGAAAGCAGGACAACATAACAAAGGAGAAAGTTGGTAATTGGGATTGTCATTTGTTACGAGGAACTGAACTATACCAAGGCTAGAGAGCACCATTAAGTTAACATAAGATAAAAGATAAAACTGAATATTAAATTGTGAGAACGGGAAAAGATAGCTTGTTAGAACAAATCTATACTTCTCAATATAAGACTTGAACTTTCGGGTATGGATTGACTTTTATGGTTGGCACATTAAGGTCTTGTTTGAGCCCCATTTTTTTTCAAAAAATTCATTTTGTAATAGTGTTATGATAGAGAATGTGTGGTTAAAAAATAAGGAAAAATTTTGGGTTTGCACATAATATTATTTTGTTGAAGAATGAGTGGTTAAAATGGGGTCAAATCACTGTTCAAAAATACATTTTGATGGAAAAAATGGGGCTCAAACGAAGGCTAAGTTTCTCAACATAATATTTTCTGAAATAATGGGTTTGCTGCATTTGCATTTTATACAGGGTGTACCCTTGCTGGCACTAGATCAATCAAAGATTACTCATTGACAAACAAACAAATCATTCATGTTTATATACTATAAGATGAAGCGAAAAAATTACATTGCAGAACTGAGAATATAAGCCCTAAAGCAGTGAGTTTTTAACACAAAAAAGAAGAAGTTTTTAACAGAATAAAATAAGGGCAGTGCAAACATGGAGTCCTTAACAAAAAATAAGATAGCACAAACCTTTTGCTGCATTAACCTGGTTCAAAAGATATTCCCTCTCTGCCGGATCATGTAATATTTGTTGAGCTTTTGCTAATGCTGTAATAAACAAAGACAATGTCAGCTAAAAATTAAAAGAATGGACCAGAAATACTAAACTGATACGATGTCCAGTTGGCACTGATCTTGGAGATTATTGTCATGAAAGCAGTAAAAGTTTATAATTACTGATAAAAATATACCAGCTCCACTCAAATTCACATATTTTGATTCACTACTGTATCTATTATAGGGACTAGCACTTTCGCCGAAATGCTAACTATTTCCACCTCCTCAAAGAGCAGTTTATCCATAGAACTAGTACTTAAACAAACTTTAAAATGCATATCCTAACTACAAAAGTAACACCACACCTGAAATATTGAACCTTCAGAATTGTACACTAAGTATAAACTACACTAAAGAAAGTCTCAAATAATGAACAGCCTAAAATCACAGAATTGGACCAATGGATTGGTTAAAATGGGATAAGAAGTGGGAAATAAACAGCTATCAGGTTCTCCCGAAAAGTCTACTTCGACTCCTATTTATGACAGACAATGTTCTCTAACTGAAGAAGTACACATAGCAGTCTTTCTCTGCGCATACATGCTATATAAACAAAGTCATATCCAGATTTATCTAACAATTACAGAGGTCAAAAAGAGCAGACTAAATCCATAATCACGTACTTCCTACCAAAGCAAGAAGAGACTTATTTACCAGCAAATGCCTCCTTTGCTTGTGGATGTTTGCATTTATCAGGGTGAACTAGCAAAGATAACTGCAAGAAGGCAAATTAATGTAAAATGCGTTTCACAAGTATTCAGAGATACGAATGGTCAACAGAAATGGTCATTTGATATGAGGAAAGAGATCACCTTACGATATTGCCTTTTCACTTCATCTATAGATGAATCAAATGGTAGGTTAAGATATTCAAATGCATTCAACTTGAAGCATGAAAGGATCCTACAGCAACCCAAAAGTGACAAAGATATGTTGGCGGAAGATGTAGAAATCAGAAATAAAAGCGGTATGTGTGTGTCAGTGTCTGTCTATTTAAGTACACATGCACTGAACATGTTGAAATCACAAATTGAAAGGATCAAGAACAGTAAATGTAAAAGAGAATTCTAGAAAGACACAAACAGCAAACTCCATTTAAGATATTTAATATCCAAAAATCAACCCTTAGCCGAGACACTTTTATTTTGGGTTTAAATTAGTATACTTTCTATTGTCAGTCCAATGACATTCTAGCAAATTTTATAGATTTATAGTATTAATCTTGGTGTAAGATCAGGTATCAGTTCAGTAGTCTGTTCAACTAATTTTGTTTGAAGGAGTCTACGTCTTGACAGGGATAGAGAATTTGTGGAGTCTATACACATAAGTGTACTTTTCTTTAATTAATTAGACATTTAACTGTTGATAGTTTACTAAGCTTTTGAAGCCTTTCTCGTGATTATGGGCCACACTCAAACCCATAATGTGATACCATGGGGATCTAGGAGAGATGCTTGGTTATTCTCCTATTATCTTTAATTAAACCAACATTCTTCTGATGCAGGTGAGATCCTTCTTTGAGTCGGGTCTGTTTGAAAAAATAACTTTCCAGAACTCATGTCTAGACATGCAAGATCAGAAAATACAAACCACCATAAGGCAAATTGCCACTACACTTGCACTAACTTTTAAGAAATTCAAGATCAAAATTTTAAATTCATCAATCAAACCAAACAACACTTCTCGAACGATATATGGATATCACTCTTGTATACGAAAAGTAGACCTTAACCATGGCTCCATCCATTCCACTATAAATATGAAAATGTCTTGTCCGTTTCATATAGTTTTGGAAACCCATAAACCAAAGAACAAAACACAACCCTAATTGACACCAATTAAAATAATTTTTTCCACCATTAATCAATATCGGAAAAAAAAAAAAAAAAAAAACCTGTTAACTTCGTTGTCGCGCTCAACCTCGCTTACTTCGGCGAAGAATTGCTTTAGCAGTAAATCATCTGCAGCGGTGGAAGTTGCTCCATTGTTGTCTCCCATCGGGCATCAATTTGAAAAATGTCAGCTTTCTTTCCCAAAATAAACTTGAAATATGTATTATTCAGATTTGGGCCTTACAATTTGGGGTTTGTGGCCCAACCCGTCCCCTAGTTTATGTTAAGGGTATTTTTCCCAACCTTTGAGCAATTTAACATTGTGCTAATTTCAGAGATTTTGGTGATAAATTGTACCAAAAATTATAGTTGGGGTGGAAATTCACCCAAAAAAAAATTATGTATTTCATTGGGAATAGAGATAAATTATCGGGTATTTATAATTCTGGTTAGGCGTGGGGCGTTGAGTTAGGTTAAATTATCGCAACTACCCATTGTTGAATAAATAATTAAAAGGAGCTACAAAGGATATGCCTTGGGAAGTTTTAGTTGATTTTGAGAACCTCGGTATGGGTTTCAATGACCCCCTCAAGTGAGTGTTTCTTCAATATTACTAGTTACCTTCCTTCGTTACTCCAATCAATTTAATTCGTATTTTGATCACTTTATCAGCTTGAAGTTCATTGTAACTTGATAGCTACACCGGAGGAGACTAAGCAAGGTTACATGAGAGTATTCGTTCTTCTCCTCTCCCTGGAATGGAATATCTAATCCTCGATGCTTACCTTCATGGGGATGGAGGATATGGTGGTGTTGACAATGGAGAATGAGAAGATGATCTTGACCCATAGAGAGACACTTTCTTAGACATGACGATGACGTGCCTTTATATTATCATTGATATCTTAGGTACACTAGTTTACACTATCTATTTGAGAACCTCCAAAGCTAAAACCTCTTGCACCACATTTCTGATGCAGAAGTATTTAATTCGGAATTTGTGCTCGAAGAAATTCCACAATTTTGTAGAAATTTCCCCACAGAGAAATAGACGTTCAATTGTTTTTATTGCTTGACAACATTGGCATTTGGAAACTACTATAATGTATTTATTTCTTGAAGGAGATTGCCTTGTGTCAGTTGCGCGCATTTTGGTCCATAAAATTTGTGAGCCTTAAAGCATAAAGAAAACCCCTTATTCCCCAAAGATTGTGCCAAAAGCTGATTTTTCTTCACCAATTTTCAAAGCTATTTTTTCTAACACAATTCAGCTCAATCATAGCTCAATTCCAACTACCTCAGCTCACTAATTCTGCTTCTCTGCGTGAATGCACCAAACCAGCTTAAGTGCGGTAGATTATTTTAGTTAGTTAGGACGATTAGTTATATATGTCACTGTTGTATTGGTTGTAAATATTAGTTTGTTTAGTTAGGCAATTAGTTAGTTCCATTTCTATTAATTTTGATATGTATTTATAGACGATGTGTAATACAATTTTGATTCAAGAAGTTCAATTAATAAAATTCATTCTTCCTCATTCTATTATGATATCAGAGCATTTCACCTCTACTTCTTCACTGCTATAAGTTTTTTTTCCTGTTTGTTTCTGATCACCATGGCAGAAACTGATAATCAAATTCACTCATCATTTACTCCCTCATAAATGAGCAATTCCGTCGTAGATGATGGATCAAGTCCTTACTACTTGCACCATTTGGAGAGCCCACGGTTGATCCTTGTGTCACAGCCATTGGTGGGAGATAACTATGCATCATGGAGTAGATCTTTAAAAATTGTTTTGTTAGTGAAAAATAATCTAGGATTTATTAATGGATCCATAGCTAAACTTGATAGCAATCCTGAATTGATGAAGATCTGGAATTGAAATAATAATATTGTAATTTCATGGATCCTTAACTTTGTCTAAAAAAAAATGCAACAAGTATCATTTATGCTGAATCTGCACAAGAAATCTAGGAGGATCTCAAAGAAAGATACCAACAGAGAAATGGTCCCGCATATTTTAGCTGAGAAGAGAATTTATGAACCTTACTCAAGGTCAATCATCAGTAAGTGTCTACTTTACAAATTTGAAAACAATTTGGGAGGAACTCAGCAATTATAAGTCGGTTTGCTCTTGTTGAAAATGTAGCTGTGAAGATACAAAGAAACTGGTAGATCATTACCATATAGAGTATGTGATGTCATTTTTAATGGGATTAAATGATTCATTTGCCCAAGTCAGAGGGCAATTACTCATGATGGATCCCATTCCATCGATAAACAAAGTGTTTGCTCTTATCTCTCAGGAGGAACATCAAATGTCTATCAATACCAATACGTATGGCACCACTGATACATTGGCTTTTTATGTTAAGAATGAAAGCAAGAAGCCTACTGTAGGTCAAGTTCAAAATAAATTCCAAAGGAAAGAGAGGCATGTCTATACCTATTATGGTTATACAGGCCATGGAATTGATAAATGCTATAAGCTTCATGGATATCCACCAGGATATAATGCCAAACGGGAATAAAGTTCTGGTTCTAATTCCCGAGTGAATCATGTTGTTACTAATCAAATTTCTGATTCATTCTCAGAGCCAGCTGCTGGTAATGTTGAGGAATTTGTGCAAACCTTAAAGGATACTCAATATCAGCAACTAATGAATATGCTGAGTACACATTTTACAAGTACAAAGACTGGTGCTGAAATAGGTAACAACTCTGGCCGCATCTCAGGTACTTGTTTATCTATTTCCTCTAGTCCAATGCTAAACTCTCACACATATTGGGTAATGGACTCTGGAGCCACAAGCCATATACGCTCTGCTCAATCAGCTTTTCACACACTGAAACCAATCTGGAATGCCTATATTACACTGCTAAATAATGAAAGAATTCTTGTTTACTTCAATGAAACAGTGAAAATATCTTCTGAATTGATACTAGAGGAAGTGTTATATGTTTCTTATTTCAAGTTCAACCTATTGTCTATCAGTGCACTAACCAGGAAATCATATGTCAGTATAGAATTTCTTATTGATTGTTTCACTATTCAAGATCTGGATAGCATGAGAATGATTGGCAGGGCTAATAAAATGTATGGTCTCTACATATTGGACACTACTTCATCTGGATCTATTTTAAATAATTGAAATAACTTCAATTCTATATGTTTAGTTGTTAATAATGTGACCACCAATACCTAGCATCAAGGACTTGGTCACTTGTCCTATCAAAAGTTAGAATCAATGAAGGACCAGTTAAGTCTAACATGTAATAGAAATCATATTTCAGCTCCATGTCATGTCTGTCCCTTAGCTAAACAAAGAAGATTGTCATTTGCATGTAACAATAATCTTTCTAAGCATGCATTTGATTTGATTCATTGCGACATTTGGGGTCCCTATCATGTTCCAACACATGCTGGATACATATTCTTCCTTACATTAGTTGATGATTGTATACACTTCACATGGATTTATCTTATGAAACATAAATCACATGTTAGTTCAATTATTCCCAGGTTCTTTAATGTGATTGAAACTCAATTTCAAAAGGTTATTAAAAGGTTTCGTTCTAATAATGCTCATGAACTCCAATTCACATATTTTTTTTGCCTCTAAAGGAGTCCTCCATCAATTCTCCTGCTTGGAAAGACTTGAGCAAAACTCAGTTGTAGAGGAAACATCAGCATCTCCTCAATTTGGGTAGGGCCTTGTTCTTTCAGTCCAGGGTTCCTATCCAATTTTGGGGTGAATGTGTCCTCACAGCCACGTTTATTATCAACAGAACCCTATCACCACTCTTACAAAATAATTTTCCTTTTTCTCTCATTTACAAGTCCTTAGTAGATTACCATTTTCTAAGATCCTTTGGATGCCTATCTTTTGCATCCTCTCTAACGTCCAATCGTCCCAAATTCTATCCAAGAGCCAGAACTTGTATCTTTGTTGGCTATCCACCTGGCATCAAAGGATATAGGTTGTATGACATTGTCTCACAAACTTTTTTTGTTTTAAGAGATGTCAAATTCCATGAACATCTATTTCATTTTCATTCTTTATCACATAATGATGAGATAACTAATCCTTTTCCTGATCTAGTTTTACCCAACTCAACCTCTGATATTATTCCATCCTCAAACTACCTTTACATATATTCTATTATCCCTCCTGATATAGCATATAACAATACTATTGTGTCTCCCAATTCTCATCAGAATTCAGCTCAAATTACTAATCAAAATCCTTTGGGTCCAGGCCCTTCCATAAATCCAGCTACTAGAATCAAATAGGGTTAGCAAAACTCCATCATATCTGTAGGACTATCATTATAATCTGTTGACAAACACTCCAACACCATTTTATCATTCCTAGTATCCCTGAGCAAATATCTTTCATATAAAAAATTTTCTCCTTCACATTGCAACTACCTTTTCAACGTCTCTTCCAACTTTGAACCACAGTTCTATCACCGAGCTATGGAGTCTGATCACTGGGGAAAAGCTATGAAGGATGAATTGGAGGCAATGGAGCTTAATAACACTTGGTGAATCATTAGTCTGCCTAAGGACAAGCACTCCACAAGCTACAAGTGGGTGTTCAAGATCAAGCATAAACCCGATGGTAGTGCTGATAGATATAATGCACGTTTGGTGGCAAAAGTTTATACTCAACAAGAAGGTCTAGACTTCATTGAAACATTTTCTCCTATGGCAAATTAGTCACAATCAAGGTGTTTCTTGCCATTGCGGCCATTAATAAATGGGAGATTATTCAATTAGATGTAAACAATGCTTTCCTAAATGGTGATCTATTTGAAAAAAACTACATGGATTTACCTTTGGGGTATGTTAATCACAACACTACTAATGCAAATGCACGTAGGGAGAGATTGGTTTGCAAATTACACAAATCAATCAATGGCTTAAAGCAAGCCTCAAGACAATGGTTTTCTAAGTTCTCCAATGCTCTAACTACACATGATTTCATTCAATCCAAATCTGATTATTCTTTGTTCACTAAAGGATCTAACAATACATTTGTGGCTCTATTGGTTTATGTAGATGATATCAGCACTGGTTCAGATTTTAAATCCATCAATTCCTTGAAAGTTTTGCAACACAGTCTATTCAAATTGAAGGATCTTGGTCATTTGAAATATTTTCTTGGTTTAGAAATTGCCTCTTCACAAAAGGATATTTTTCTTTCTCAAAGACAATATACTTTACAACTATTGGAGGACACTGGTTTTCTATGCTGCAAACCAGCATTATTACCCATGGATCCCAAGGCCAAACTTTGCTCTTTTGATGGGGAGCCTCTTACGAATGCTGCACTTTATAAAATACTCATTGGTCGTCTCTTATACTTAACCATTTCTAGACCAGACATCACATTTGTTGTCCATAAGTTTAGTCAATTTGTTGCTCAGTCTAGACAACCACATATAAAGGCAGTTTACCACCTTTTGCAATACATTAAAGTAGCTCCAGGGCAACGAATTTGGTTTTCAGTTGCTTCTTCATTTCAACTTTGTGCATTCACAAACGCTGATTGGGGATCCTATTTGGATACGAGAAAATTAGTAACTGGGTTTTGTATTTTTCTTGGAGACTCCATGATATCTTGGAAGGCCAAGATATAAAGCACAATTTCTAGGTCTTCTGCTAAAGCTGAATATCGTGCTTTGGCACCCACAACCAGTGAACTCGTTTGGATTTCTCAACTGCTTCGAGATTTTTATGTTGAAATAAAAATTCCTGCTCTCATTTTTTGTTACAACCGGGCTACAATCCACATTGCAAGTAATCCAATCTTTCACTAGCGAACCAAGCACATAAAAATAGATTGTCATTTCGTTAGAGATAAGGTGAATGATGGATTTGTTAAGCTGCTTCCGGTTAGAACACATCCCCAGTTGGCAGACATCTGTACTAAGTCGTCTTCTTGCGAATTCTTTATTTCCTCTATTGTCAAAGATGGCTATCATTAATCCCCATAGTCCATCTTGAGGGGGATTAACAAAATTCAACTCAATCAGAGCTCAACTCACAGCTCAATTCCAACTACCTCAGCTCACTAATTTCGCTCATCTGCGTGAATGCATCAAACTAGCTCAAGTGCAGTAGATTCCTTTAGTTAGTTAGAGCAGTTGGTTACATATGTCACAATTGTATTGGTTGTAAATATTAGTCTCTTTAGTTAGGCAGTTAGTTAGCGCCATTTCTGTTAATTTTGATCTGTATTTATAGACGATGTGTATTACAATTTTGATTCAAGAAGTTCAATTAATAAAATTCCTTCTTCCTCATTCTATCATGTTCTTCTACAAAGTCCATTATTTTAAGCATTTGCTTCCATGTGACCAAATCTTGAGCCCTTATTGCCTTTGCCCAAAAAGAAGCTTGGTTTCTGAGTCTCCACCATAGTTTGCAAGAGAGAGTGTCTGACATTTCTTTCATTTCCCTAAGCCTCGAGCCATCCTACTCGATCATACACATTCAGTTCCATTTACTTTAGTGGATTATTCGCCAGTCGAGGTATCGCCCCCAAAGAAAGCAATTCGAGCCTTCTCAATTTATGCAACAAAAGGCTAAATTTATGCAACGAAAGATCCATCAGCTCACTTGAACTCTAGACATAAATTAAATAAGATGTTTTTATCTGTCCATAATATTTTTGATTTTCTGACAATATTTTCTTTAAGAGAAATGGTTTTGTCATTATCAATATTTCAAAACTAGTTATAAAACATGCAAATATATTAATTATTAATTGTATGAAGGCTGAATAAATATGTCACATGACATCCTCAATTGAACCTTAAACCAAGAGGGAGACAAGAACATCTGAAGGATATTAATGGATTATGACGTTCCAAACATTAAGATCAAATATTGGACCAGACATGATTGTTATCTTCACACCATTGGCTAAAATTTGCAAAAGCTGAAGAAAAGCAAAAGCTGATTCCATTATGAAACAAAGTGCTGAGTTTTTTTTTTTTTTTGTTTCGCCCTCTTAAAATTATAATCCACTTCTCTCTCTTTTTGTTAATTAAAAATTCTCTAATAAAATAATATTATACGTAAACTTAAAACTTTTTTCATTTTTTAATCACACATTTTTGAATAAAACATCATTCCAAGAATTATAATCCCGGGGGGCCAAATGGGGTCTTAGCCCCTATTCGGTCTAATTAAAATTAAAATTTTAATTTTAATTTGAATCAAATTCAATAATTAATTTTAACCACATATTTTATGAGATCCACAACTTTTCAACCATTTTTATTAAAATTTACTAAAAATCGAATTTTAATCCCACCAAACATGGGCTTAGTAACTACGATAAATCACTACCTCAACGTTTCGATACTTGTCTTTGAAATTTGAGTAAAGAAAGAGGGTCGAGGTAGATCAACCGCGAAGGTAAAATTTAATTAAATTTTATTACATGAATCGGAAATAGTAACATAAATAAGCCTACTCGTGATGAAATTACTAAAAACTTGTTCGTTTGATATGCTAATATGATCAAAGTATTCATTCTCTCTCCTCCTCCTCCTCCTCCATCATGCTTATTTGGCTACACGAGTCTCTTTTGACAGAGTGCTTAATTTATAAAATTAACATAGGGAGATTGAGATGGATTTGGGGTGATCATAATCATAGGAAAAATGGATAGTCAATCGAAATTTGGATTTATGAGAAATCTTGATTGATCATCAGGAGGTGGCAACGCAGTTAGGCTCCCAAATCAACATGGACCTCCTTGGCTTCTTGCATCCCCTTGATAATGGAACATAATATTCGTCCTTGTTACCTTTGATGAGCACCATATTTTGCTGATCATATACTTTTGCACTATTGGCAAGGCATGCATTGTTCTTGAGGGGTGTGAATTGGGTGCTGAAGGTGGTTTTGCTCCGCCAGAAGTAGTGGTAAGAGTTGAGGGAGGTGGCGGCAGTGGTGGCTGGCGGTGGTAGAGATGGAATCAGACGAGGCACCCGGCTGGGCCGCGGTGGGAGTGATTGTGAAATTGGTAGGTCCTCAACCTCCTTCATGTTGACGATTTTGTTAGACCATTTTGGGTTCTTGTTGCCTGTGTTCATCGTCCTACCAATTGGCAATGATCTTGAGTTTTGATCCATTACAAATTCCACCCCCTTGGCTACATTATGTTGCTTAAATCTCTCCTCCTCCGCCTCCTCGGCCACCTCCTCCTCCTCATAACCACCGTCTTTTATTTTCTCCTCAACATGTCGATCAATCTCTTCCATATCATCAAAAACTTTATTGAATTTTCGAACCTTATTTTCCTCCACCGTTTTATCTCGTGGCTCTTGGGAAATAGGACTATTGATCAAAGTTAAAACTAGGCGGCCGTCAAAGCGTTGAACATAAAAATTGTTTCTTGGTGGGACAGAAACAGCTTCAAGAACAAGCCTACCGTTTCTGCGGTGAGATTGTATTCGGATTGAAGTTCCATCAGATATTGAAGGAATTGGGGGCGGCAAAGGTCGAGGTGGCGAATTCTTGTACTTGACAACATGAAAATCTTCGAACGAGTTCGATTCCTTCACTTGTTGTTGCTGCAATTTTTGTTCATGTTCATGATCTTCTTTTTGTTCATCTGCATCGCTGATTTCTGAAGCTGGGTACGAAGAAAAACAATCAGAACCAGTTTCTGATCCAAGACTTTCAGTGCAAATCTCTAAACTCTTCTCGCTCAAAGAACTGGCTGATCTCTTCACAAGAGGGTGAATATAAGGTGCTGAAATCTTGGCAGAATCTTCACTCTTTTTCGATAAAATTGAACCCCAAATATCTTGTGCTGAGGGCTTTCCAACACCATGATCATCCTTCTCTTTCCTGCATTGTTCTTCACCTTCTGATGAAGAATCATGGGATGATTGATTAACAAGCTCCTGATCAGATGGTGACGAAATCATTTTGAATGGGGAGAAAAACCCATTTTGTGCAAGCCACTTCTTAGAAGACATATCGGCAGATAGTGTTCTTCTTAAAGATGAAGCTTTGCTTTTTTCACAATCTGAACAAAGGATAGTTACTATGCCTTGTTTCTCCATTACTGGGGCGGCCTCCTCCTGATGATCTGCGTTTGAAAGGGAAGAAGAAAACTCTAGACTCTTGCTCACTGCACGAAGTCAAATGAATAATCAGAACAGAACAAAATCCCAAGTTAGCAACAATATTTTCAAAAAAATTCCATAATTAGGCCATGCACGATCTTAAACATGTATGATTACCTGAAGCAAACAACAGCATCCAAAAGAGAAGAGACTAGTGGATGACAGTTGCAAGCTACGGGAGAAGAGAGAATGATGGATAGATATTGTTAATGGGGGTTCTTCACTTCTTTGGCTTGGTGCAAATTCCAGGGGATGAGAGTGTCGGGTATTTGTAGGAGCTCGAAAAGCCTGTGGAACCTTGTTCATGGGACCCACACTACGCGGGATTTTAGGTCACACATTTAGTACAGTCTGTACAGACAGTAGGTACCATGCTAAAAAATTTCTTGTCCTTCCATTGTAAATTTATTCAAAATTTAAATTCTGATTTGTACCCATGTTCGTTATGTTTCATAAGCCACTGTTTGATTCTCATTAAATTTAAAAAAAAAAAAATGGTTTTGAATGATATTTCAAGAATATGTGTGTTTAAAATGTAGGGAAAAAAATTGAGTTTACGTATAGAATATTTTATTGTGTAAATGTGATTGAAAATAATTCTATAGCAAAAATAAAAATAAATTAAGGTCTCATTTGTTTCCCATTATTCCAAAACATTGTTTGCTACAGTAAAATTCTCTACCACACATTCACCTAATAAAATATTTTACACACAAACCAAAAAAGTTACTTTAAGCCTCTGTTTGGCACTCATTCTCATTCTTTTTTTCTTTCTTTATTTCAACCACACATTCTCCCAATAAAATAATATTACACACAAATATAAAACTTTTCATAATTTTTTAATCACACATTCTTCCATCAACTATTCAAAAAATTAAAATCTCAAAAGAATGGGTGTCAAACACCCACTAAGCCCTTGTTTGGCCCCCATGTTGGGGTGTTGAAAATTTTTGGAATAGTGATTGATGAGAGAATGTATGATAGAAAAGTAATGAAAAATTTTAGATTTGTGTGTAATATTATTTTATTTGATAAATGTGTAGCTGAAATGAAGAGCGAAAAATATTAATGTAATGTAATGGGAAAAAATGGGGGCCAAACGAGGGCTAAATTTCAACCACACATTTTTCAAAAAAAAAATACTATTCATTACTCTATTTCTTCTACAGTAATGGAAGACAAACACACTATATAAAAGATGTCAAACAAAGGCTAAATAGTGTACAATGAAGTTAGTAAAAGATGTGTGATGGAACTTGGACCGAATCTAATTAAGGAGAAAGACGCGTGCTAGAATTTATCAAGGGTCATGTTCGATAATATCAAGTTAAACTTAGCTCCTGTTTGGTGCACATTTTTGTACCAAGAATGCATTTTTTTTTGTTGATGTGATAGAGAATATGTGGTTGAAAAGAAGGAAAAGTTATTGATGTGATGAAAAATATTATTTTATTGAAAAATATGTTGTTTAAAATAAGTAGAAGAATGAAAATGAAAAAAATAATCTGACTCAAACATGACTTTACTTGACATGCAATAAAATATGAGAAAAGTACCATTATCAATCTGCTTGTTAATAATATTGATCAATATTGTTTGAGTTCAAAATCTGTTTAGTAATGTGCAAAAGTATCAAAACGTGTTGGGCTTCACTGCAGACCAATCGAGTCATGAGCCGTATCATGGATTGACCACCCTTATGAGTCAGTTGCGCTAGGCCAGCACAGCTATGGCGAGCTAATGATAGTGTCAATAGATCATGCCGAGTTTGAGATAATTTTTAGGTGTTTCTCAACTAACCCTCTTAGTACTTGTTTAGAATGTTTTTAAGTGATTATAACCAGTTAGTTATTCAAAATGTGTGAATAATCAGATTATAGTATAAAAAGTATGTTTGATCAATGATTAAGATTGAAGCTCTGACTAGATGCAATGAGGCCGTAGTTTTTTATTCAAATTCAAAGTATTGAAGTCTCCACTAAGGTTAAGGCTTTAGTTCCGACGACGATATGAAATAAGGCTAGAATTTAGAACATATCATTTCTCAAAGAGAGAGAGGTTCACAAGATAGCCAAATGTTGCGTCTTTGTCGTTGCCTTAGAAAACATTGGTGGTTGAGCGAAAGATATGCTGCCTAGCAACGTATGATGAAGATTTTTTTCTCTCGAAAACTAATGTTATTAGTGATGAGAACCATGATACGAGATCTAGCAAAGTATGAACATGTTGATCATGGAGGAAGAAATAATGACTAGATCACGAGCGAAGAAGGTTAAAGAAGCCATGAGATTTCTTGTTCAAAGTATGGTGAATGAAACATTGACCATAACAAGCAAAATGACAAGTTTTGTATTAGGTATGGAAGATGGAAAAAATGTGGATCAACTTAGTGCAAGCAACAAGCAATGGAACTAAAGGGCAAAGCTATGCGATTGCATAGTATACCTATGCATGCGGCCGCATGCATCCTTATCGAAACCTCATTGAAGGTCGAAGAAAGGCTTATGCGACCGCATGGTCCACACCTTTACAATCGCATAGCACAATTATGGACATGTCTTTTAAGGTTTAATTTCGTTTTTAATTAGATTTTAGGGATTCTATATAAATATGATTATTATTTAATTGTAAAAACACACAATTTGAGAGATATTATTGCAAGTTATTTTATTTTCTACTCGTTCTTCATTGAATTAGTCCAAACTTATCAAGAATTAAATTCTTACGGCGTTCATCAATTTAAATAAGGTTCATAAGTTTTGTGATCACAGATTCAAGATATTGTTGGCTATTGTCATGGTTCTTTGATTTAATAATTTATTGAATCAAACTTTTCAAACGTTGATTCTTGGCTTTCTTAGGTTTGATCTAATCTATCGTGAGTATTGTAACTTCAATTGTTACGTGGGTTTGCATCAATTAGTCTTTTAACAATATTCTTCGTATTGTTATTAACAAGTAGTACATATATTTACAAATAATTTAAAAACTTTCAGTTTTTCTATTTATATTTTATTTAAAATTATCTGTTATTTTGACTACGTCCCATAGGTATAATTTTAAGAAGTATAGTCCGTGATAAAGTTTAAAGAGATTTATTTTCCTTTGGAACCTAAATGTTTCCTAAAAATAATTATAAAGTTTATTGGAAAATAAAAAAATTGAATAAAGATCTGTCTTCATCCCTAAAAGAGAGGAGGAAATGACCAAAAAATAATAATAATAATTTAAAAATTTTTAGTAATTCAACCGAATAAATATCCATTTCATGAACGGAGTAATATTATTGCGCCACCAAAAAAAAAAATAATAATAATAATTATGATATTTTCACCTTCATGTCATGGTATAAAGAGAGGAAGCTGAAAGTGAGAGCACACAGCAAACAAGATAAGGTTAACATCACTAGAATATTGTTGCCAAGCAATTTACAATTAGGTGAAGCATAAAAGAGATGATGATTGGATGAAAATGGCTTAAGAAGGAAGCAAAGGAATCACATTCAAAGGCCATTATCATCATCCCCATCGTTGGCTGGCTAAAAAATAATATTACCATTTATCATTATAAAAAAAAAAAAAAATTCCATATATGTGTTCTTCGTTTTTATATAGAAATATTTAAGGCGTGTTCGTTTCGGATTAAAATCAGATTTTAATTTAAGTCAAAATCAAACAATTAATATTAACTACATCTTTTAAGGGTCTCACAACTTTTTAATCATACATTTCAAAAACTTCTATCACAATATACTAAAAATCTAATTTTAATCCCACCAAACACCGACTTAGTCTGAGCAAATTAATGTATTGGGTTGGGATTTGGTTGGGTTGGAGGAGTTATGTGCATGTGCACGAGAATTAACACCACGATATCCTTGACTAGTAACAAAATACGCTAGCATTTGTTTAATAACAAAGGTAAAACGTAGTGTTAGATATTGGGTGTAAATTTCATTTACTAAGAGCATCTTCAATGATGGTGTAAAATTGTATATAAATTAGTATCTTCAAAATCACTTTGTATTCTCATTTACATCTTGATGAATCTAAATTCAAATTTTACTCTAATGAAAATATCTAAATTCACTTTTTGTCTTTTGAGATGTAAAAAAAGATGTAAATGTACATTACATTTTCTCACATCTCTTTGTTGGAGATATTTTCGGCCACTTAAAAATATCTAAAATACAGCTTGGATCTATTTTACACCATCATTGAAAATGCTCCAATGATGTGGGGTTGAAGGGAGCCAAATTTATGAGTTTGGCAAAGACCTTGGAAGGCAAATGCAAGACCTTTGATGCTTATTGTCTGCCTTTAAAGCAATATCAAATCATATACCTTTATCTACTGCCTACTCAATTAGGCTTTTTAATTTCAAAAGTTTTTTTTCTTAATGACTTGAATTGCATAATGAAAAAATATTCTTGACATTCTTAAATCACTACTCTCAGGGATTCGGATTTTCAAGCCAGTCTCGAATCTTAGGTCGAACTCCCCTTAATGTTGTCCCTAGTGACTTGTTTTCACCTATTTGCTTGATTGTGCCATTCTATTACCCTCTCGATGTTTGCCTTCTTTTCACTCCCGCGTATCTTGTCATTATGAATTGAGATTTTAGTTCTTCAAATCTTTTCCTTTTTCTCGGCTCACATCACTCCAACATCAATGGGCGAGAGAGTGTTGGGAATTAAATTAATTTTTAGTTGACCATTAAATAATTTTAAATGGGATTGAAAATATTAATAATAATAACATTCCCTCTTCCTCTAAATTGATTTCTTTAGTAAATTAATTTTATTAAAGTAATTAAATAGAAATGTTATAGAATATATTCCAAGTGGATAGACAGATTCCGAGTTGACTCGAGTATCATAATGAAAGGAATCAAGCTGCCATAACGATAGTTAATTAAATTAATATAGAGATAAAATGGCATCATTATCAATTTAAGTATCTAATTAGTGTCTTCACAATTGTATTCTTTGTCTAATCTTTTTGCTAATTGATTCAAAAGATTTTGAGTCATGACTACTTAGGTCACTAATTATTTATATTTAAATCTTCAACTTCTACAATTTTTTTTCCCCAAAAATTATTATTTTTTTATTCTAAAATTGTAGAGATCAAAGTGGCTCCATAAAAAAAAATCCATTTTATAAATAATTTCTTTAAAAAGTTTATTTGTCTATTTCAAATTAATTCTCACCATTTGTGCTCTTATTCTTTCGTATTTTCCTTTTATTTGCATTGACAAATTGTCAAAGTGTTCTTAAGAAAAATAACTTGTCTACCTCTCGAGTTTCAAATGACATAGTAGTGCGTAAGAATTTTTAGAGCCTATTTGACAACCATTTTGATAGAAAAAATGGTTTTAAATAGTGATTTTTAGGGGAATTTGTGGTTAAAAATAGAAAAAAAAATATGTTATACATGTAAAATATTTTATTGTGTGAATGCGTGATTGAAAATAGTTTTATGGCAAATCATAAAATAAATTAAAGATTGTCAAACAGACACTTAAATGGAAACAGAAAAGAGATTTAACTCCGCTTCTTTTATAATCACTAATCAATCCTACAATTTCGACACAAACAATTAAGTTCAATCTGATTTTGAATTATTTAATTTCGTACCCACATTAATAGTGGAAATTCATATATATCCAAGTTGTTCAAGAATAGCAAAATTGAATTTCTCGACAATTTAACTTAATACTAGTTAATTCTATTTTTCGATAAAATTTTTAAACAAATATAACTCGACGCGAAGATACAAAGAAAATAAGAAAAGGAAGACAACTCAATCCCAATTCCCAAGTGTCATCGATTAAAGTTGAAACATTATAAATAAAAATTAAAATATGTAGCAAAAAAACAAGACCAAAGGTTATGGACAGAGAGCATATGGTTCTGCCCTTCCACTACAAGGGGAGCTTTAAGACCACAACTCTCCAACCCTTCTTTGCTATACGATTCCCACTTGCACTTAAAAGTGACACTCATATATATATGTATATGTGGACGATGGCTATCTACTAGGTCAAGCCATAGCTTTCTTTATCAATATATTTTGATAAATAAATAAATAATTTATTTGTTTTTTTTTTCTTTATGCAAATTTACAATTATTTGTTAAAAGAATAATAAACATGGATTGTTGATTGAAACAATAGGATCAGATCTCTTGCGTCTTTTTTTTTTCTCGGTTATACATGATGAAAAGGTTGTGCAGCGATGGCTGCTTTGATGTAAGTCATTTTGAGTCCGAGTTTGGCATTGCACGGTTCTCAACATTGGTATTTTTTTCACGTCGTTAAAAATATGATACGCATCATCCATCGTTGTCCATAGATGTGAAGCTTTTGGATTGTGCTAACTTTTGATAATGTTTTGAAAGGAGCCCTTCTTCTCGCCATTTAAGGAGGCTTAACGCTACTTTGACCTTATTTAACGATCCTTATTTACGTAGTTAGCACTTAGGCACTCTACTTTGGTAGTGGCAGCTAAGCCAAAAGCTTGATGAGAGCACTTTGCCAAAATTTGGTTTTGGTCAGATTTCAAATAACTTGACAAATGCATTGATAAAATAATTGATTATATTGATAAATTGAATACGATACTTGATAAATTTTATCACGTATTTTTTACTAAATAGACCATGTTACCGTACTAAAGAGAATTTTCCCCCGACAATAAATACTTTTCCATAAGAGAATTAGAATTTCTAACGTCAATGTCCTCAACTCATTTGACCATGGGAGCATAACTTCATTCACAATCTAGCCGTCATTACAACAAAACATATAAAGTAGAAGGATTTTTTTCTAGCATATGCCCTTTATTTATCTCCACTATTTATTATAAAAATAAAAACACAAAATAATTTACTTGTATAATTAGTGGCGTTCTTAACTATAGGCTATATAGGCGGCTGCATATAGGGTCTACTAGGTGAGGGTCCACATAATATTAATTCTTTTAATATTTATATATATGTGTATATATATAGACGTACTCATAAAATGTGTATAGAATACGTTGTATAAAGTAGGTCTAAAGCTTTGAAAATCTCGAAGCCCACCTGACCAGCCTAACATATAATCAACGTATACAAAAATTTCGCTCGATCAACAAAATAACGTGTCCTCTTACTCGCTTGACCACGTAGTGGAACTTCACTAGTAAATTGCATGGCTCTCAATATTGTGGCATTTGTGAAAAGGAGAAAGGGGAATTCTTGATGACATATTCTTATATACAAACATAATGCTTTGCACTTTCTGTGACTTTCTTTGAGTGCCAATGGATCATCCAATCAGTCTAATAATGGCAAGGAAATCTTGCTACGTGATGAGAATAATAAATGTGCATCGTGCCTTACTGAAAAGCTCTATAAAGCAATCCTTGTTGGAGGCGAATATCTTTCTTTTCTCTCTGATTTTCTATTTATATAATACCCCCAAAAGTTTTTTTTTTATTTTTTGAACCAAAAGTTTGTGTTTTCTTCAAGAGCAAGTGTATATTGTGATGACGTCCTTGATTCAGTAATAGTTAATAGTTAATAAGTGTGAAGTTCATGCACAGGTTTACGTTACAAAGTAACATAATGAATATGTCAAGACTTTACACATTTTTTTTGGTCGGAAAGGGGTTTGAGAAATTTCCGCACAAGTTCGATAAAGAAAAGTTCAAATTTTATTTATTATTACGTGCAGATTTATTTAACATGTACGTGCACTAGATACTCAGTTTTGTCTCATCGAAGATTGTTGAGAAATAAAATGTGCTTAATTATTGGTCAAACTTTATGTTTTGTTAACTAAAGAAAACTATTAGACAAAAGTTTTTTTAGGTTATATTGGAACGATAAAATTAGTAGATTCGATCGGACTCTTACAACTTATGGAAGAATGATATGTAGCTAACAAGGTCAAGATAACAAGGGATGTTTTAAGCAACGGGTGTGTTCACATGTTTTCCCATTCAAGTTTTTGTTCCTATTTAAGAAAGTTAGACTGTTATTACCACAAGTTCCCATAGTTGCTTTTCATTTTAATAGGAGTAGGTGTTTACTGCTTGCTTGCTATCTTTTAAATAAGTCTTTATTGCTCGTCGTCATGATTGATCCAAGCCCTATCGTAGTTCTCAAAAAACCAGACTTGCTTAGCTTACAAAGCTAACTTACTAAGGCGAAAAGAATTTGTCATTACATTTCTTGATCAAATTTTAAGGCTTTGTCATTTTTTAATTGTTGATGGTCCAACTCTTTACCCCCCACAATGGTGAGATCAATGGCCCCTATGAGTTTGCCTTTTTAATGATGCAAATTAGAAAAACCTTTAATTCGATTCTTGTTTTGCCAACCAACCTTGCAGTATCTTAGTATATTCTTGTGACTTATAATACGTGCCATGCTAACATATTTGAGAATTTGTTCCAACTTTTTCAAGGTCTTTTCCAAATTTTTTTCTGCAATTTTTCCGGAAGATAAAAATAAAGCCGTTATTTGATGTAGCTAAAAATCAAAATTTTAGCAGGTTTCGATAAAATTGATGAAATATGTATTTGAATGTCCCATGAAACGTGTGATTAAAATTAATTGTTGATTTTAACTTAAATTTTGTCGATTTTTTAAGTAACACTAAACAGGGAATAAATAAATAATATTTTTGGTTCTCTAGTAATTTAAACTTTAGCATATTATATGGCTTAACATGATATTAGAGTTGGTAAATATCTTGAATTCAAGTGTCACATCCTACATATATAAATATTATTCATATATCGAGGCATTTGAAAAAAAAAAATTTGATTTGACACGTGAAAGTATCTATTCAAGACTGTCTCTGTTATAGTTTTAAGTTTTTAGATGATACAATTCAGTACATTTGATTATATTCGTATATATCAAAATTGATGAGAATTGATTATATATAAGATATCATCATAAGATAATAATCAATTTATATATCGAATAATATTATTAATATGTGCATATTTATTTGATGGCAAGTATGTTATTTACTATAGAATATATGTTCAACATAAAAAAATAAAATGTTATGTCATTTTCAATGTGGTTTTGCTATCCAGACAATTGATACCTTCTTGTTATATTCGTTATATTCTAAATGGATTATGGAATGACTAATTGCCTTTCCAAATTGAGTGCAAAACATATGTAAAAGAATAAGATAATGGTATGAATGCTATTTGTGGAACAACATTAGTGTACAATGAGGAATTGGGCATAAATAAATTGTGCGATGCCCCTTTTATGGGACCCTCAAGATAAAGATTAAATTTTTTGTTGGAAATTCATGGTTGTCAATCGATGTCCATGTCATATTACTTGTATTTCTCTTATTGCTTGTGTGTAGTAAAGGAGTATTAAAGTTGGAATTTTATGTCGAAATAATTAAGGAAAAAGAAAAAGGAAAAGGGAAAGCGAAAGCTGGGAAAGACAGTGGAGAAAAAATATAGTTGTTTCACTAAAATTGACATATCATCTTGATGTTGTACAACAAATTTCACTTGATAAGATGGGTCGCTATCAATGTAAGAAAGACGACCAAGTTAAAGACTAGGAGAGTATTGAAGAGTGTGTTATCAAGGGAGCACCAACCGTTTATTTAAATGTTGTAAATAACACGTGCCTTCACGGGCATGTGTACATTTTTTTTCTAAATATATGTCGATGAGATTTCTGAATTTGGAATATTTGTCTAATTGAAAATTGAAACGAACTACTTCATCAAAAAGCTTAGGGCCCGTTTAATTTGTTTTTCAGTTTTCAATCTTGAATTTTGAGTTCATTTTGAGTTTTATGTTTTGATGGCATGTTTTAAGATTGCTAAAAATGTGTTTGATTTGGCAGTTTGAAAAATTATTTCTTAAAATAGAAAATTAGAAAACATGTTTGATTTGAAGTATTGAAAAAATTGTTTTTTGACATTTTATTCCATGAAATTTGATTTTTCAGTAAAAATAGTACAATTTTATGCTAATATATTATCAAGTAATATATACATTTTAAAGTTAGTGAATCTTATTATATTCTTTTAATCACTGTAAAAGAAAAATAAACAACAAACAATAAATTGATTTCGAAATGTAGAAAATAAACAATAAACAATAAATTGATTTTGAAACTTTTATTTTTCTATTTTTAAGAATTTATCAATTTTTTGAATTTATTTTTAAAAATTTTTGAAATTTAATTCATTATAATTTACTTATATTTTAAAAATTTTGTTTAACCTCTTGTTTTCGATGTTTTGAGCGTCTTAAAATTCTCACTTAAAATATTCAAAATGTCAAAAATACACTTTTTGTTTTATGTTATAAGTTTAACCTTATTTTCAAAAATATCAAATCAAACACATTTTAAGTGTTTTATAAAATTGAAAATTGAAAACAGCTTGAAAATATCAAACGCACCTTTAAGTTGTTAGAATTACAACACAATTTCTTCAATCAAATTATGTATTCAATAGTGAGAACTCCTACCCTGAACGTTGTTGAGCTAAAAGGACAACTCGTGACACAAAATGCCAACTCAAAGAACTCGATGTATTTATTATTAGGCATACAAAAAACACTCGAAATTAAACAAAAGACGCAATACTCATATCACGATGAACTATATCATATACTTTTGAGTCTTTCATACCTACTTTTGAGTTTGAACTTTACATTTAAAAAAAAATAAAAAAATCTCAGACTGAAAAAATAATCCGATAATCAAAATTTTATCTAGGTCGCTTAAAAATACAATTCACTTGAATGGCACAAGAACGTGCATGGTTTATGACTAATTGACTTATTTTGCATGATGAGTACGTAATTTGAGCAGTAGATCAAGGCGGCCGACACTAAAGTTAAGCAGACAAGATTCCAACAGACATGGCAAAAGTCTAGGGGGTGGTGAGATTTTGGGTAGGACACAAAATAATAAGGTTTGATTTATGTCTAATTTAGTCATCAAATTGAATAATTACTTATAATTACTATGCTATATAAATATTTACTACACAAAGATTCATTACTGCATGTACTGGAAGAGACATCACCGTGATTTTCTTGCTGGGTTTGTGGCTAGCACCATCACCATATATTGACATCTGCCATGTGAATATAAATCTCTTCATTATACAGTACAATTTGAGAACTATTGAATTCCACATTGAATATGTTACGAGATTAGTTTTAGTTTTAGGTGAGCTATTTTTATTTCCTTTGTTATTTTAATTTTGTTTAAATTGTAAAATCTAATTATTGTCCATAAACACGCTCCATCATTTTAGGGTAAATGTAAAGCATAATTGTCATTCAGTTATTGAGTGAGTCCAGAGTGTTGGGATTCTTGGCTCATTTTTTTTTTCCCTTTCTTCATTTCAACCACACATTCTCTAAATAAAATAATATTACACATAAATTTAAAACTTTTCATTATTTTTCAACCACGCATTCTTCCATCAATCACTATTCCAATTCATTTCTCCCCAAAATGGGTGTCAAACAGAAGCTAAAATCAGATTTTTAGGAGATTTTGATAAAAGTTGATGAAATGTGTAGTTGAAAAGTTGTGAGTTATATAAAATATGTATTTAAAATTAATTGTTGATTTTGACTTGAAATTTTAATCCAAACCAAACAGGGACTAAATTCCATGGGACTAACAACCTCCCTGTATGTCATGGCCGACCTGTCACCATGGGGTGGTCTACTAACCAACCTTTGGTGTGGTCGACCAACCCCTCGCGAGGGTGGTTAGTTGACTGGCCTCGAGTTGTGGCACTCATCGGGTTTGTTTGAGTTAGAGCTCCATTTTTTTCCTATGTGATATCAATTACTTTAAATACAAGATCAAAATGAAAATTTAACTAGCAGTAGTTACAAATAATGATTTTGTCATATGGAAAGACAATTAAATAATAAATTAAGCACTCATATGAAGTTATAACATTTTCTTATTCCATGTGATATTATTTCTTCTTCATATTCTTCGAAAACTTATTATTTTAGTTTGCATTATCGTTCTTAAAAAATTTTAGTATGAAAGAAAAAAAATAAAAATAACAATTCTCTTATCTCGCCCAATAATTTCCTTTCATCATGTAATGCTAAATTTTTGAACCACAATCGAAACGAGCTCGGTTAAGCCTTAATTGGGTTATTTCAAGGTTGGGCCTCACTATTTGGCCCATTTTCGAAGCTATTGTAACTTGGAAATTGACATAGATAACACTCATTGAAGTGAAATTGACAGCAATAACACTAATTTACGCACGTTATTATAGAAACTACACACAATATCCATCCTTTTAAAAAATTATTTCTTAAATAGCATGACATACAATAATAAAATAATTATGCCACGAGGATTTAATTAAATATTAATTGTAATAGATTTTTAAGGATATGAAATAAACATTAATAGTCAAATAAATACGTACAAGTTATAAATCAAAAATAGTTTTATAGTTACACTGAAAAATAATTAATTTTATGTTTTCGACAGTTTTAGGATTCACGACCAAAAGGTGAACACATTTCTTTCATGTTGTTACATCGTAACACATCAATCTTGATAAAAAGTAAATAAAAATAGCAACTTAGAATTTATAATTGTATGTCAAAAATCATATATTCTTCGTCGTCCATTCTCCTTTCCTTTTTGTTTAAATGAAACAATAAAATATAATCCTTTGCATATATCGACCCATGTTTGGTATATATATTTTTAAACTCTTTTTTTTAAAAAAAAAAAATCATTTCTAATAGTACATCTTTTCAATAAAATAATTTTGAATATAGACTCATAATTTTTATTTTTTTTAACCACATATTTTATTAAAAAAAACCACTTCTACAAAATCGATTATTGAAAAATTTATACCAAACATGCCTGGATTCCTCGAATCTTCGTTCGTAAGTATTAGTTATTGAGAACTTTAAAAATTAATGCTTATTTAAAATTTGTTCAGATCCGATCAGAAACAGCGCAGCACAGCGCAGCACCTTTCTCCGCATATCCCTCTCGCTTATCTCATCTTTGCCTGAATCCAAAGAAATGTTTAAACAAAAATAATCAATTTTTTTTCATTAAAAAAAAAAATTCATTTTTCGCAAAAAACCACCCCATGTTTCTCTGCAAATCCGTCAATCTCTCTCTGATGTGCATATCTGCAAATCTCTTCCGCCATTTCTGAACCCTTGTCTTTCTCTTTCATTGTCTCTGTAGATTTATACAGATATATATAACAATGGATAGTAATGATGATAATAATAATAATGATTGTAATATTAATGATGCGGGGGAAAATTCATCAAACTCTTTGCAATTTCAAGAGCAGCAGCAGGAGGACGAGCCTGTATCGGTAGATGATGACCAGAGAGTCTATTTAGTTCCATTCAGGTAAACAAAATTTCAATTGTTAGTTTAGAGTTTACAATTATGTTTTTCAAAAAGATATTAGGAAATATTGGATAGTAAAGATGAGAGCAAATCTGATTTAGAGAGAAATGGAATGTGGTGTTTATTGAACTCAACATCATAGAATCAATATTTATTGAAAACCCAAATTGTGAAATGGCAAAATTAAAAGAAAAAAACAATTTTTCATCTTTCTTTGTATTTATTTTCCTGGTTCGTATTGCATTTGAAATGTAGTTTGAAGTTTTGAACTAGCCATCTTATGAATACTGTTGGATTTATTTGTTTTTGAATTTTTATTTTTCTGTGGATTTGTTTATTTCTTGCCTTTATGTTTCTTTAAACTGAATTTAGAGTTTGAGAATGCTATCGCCTTGTTGCATTTTTTAATAAACGAAGTAGTAGAGTGCTGTGCCTCCGGGAGAATTGAGTAGGAAAGCTTCTAAGAACAGAAACATTAAAATGGAATTGAAACCATACCTGCTGTTATTATTATTTTATTTTTTTATTCAACTGATATGTGGTATTGGGAGTGTCCAGTGATATTTTGAAATAAATAATAAATATATTACTTTGGATATTTGTGACTTTGCATTTGTTTGTATGTTTATATTGGGTGTTCTTTAGATGGTGGAAGGAGGCACAAGACTCTTCCTCTTCGGAGGTGAAGAGAGGGATATTTTATTCTGTGTCATCTACAACACCGTATGGGGGAGCAATGAAGATATTCAACAGTATATTCAACTCAGACATTGCATTTAACTTGAGGACAGATGATGATTCATCCATGAACAATGGGGCAAATGGTGAAGTCGGGATAACTGGTCGGGACTATGCTTTGGTCCCCAGCGAAATGTGGCTGTCCGTACTCAAGTGGTTAGCAAGTTAACTGAAATCTGCATTAATCTGCATTCCACTTTCTATTCCATCATTGTGTATTTGATTCAAATACGATAAATTTTCAACTTGGATCTGCAATCAACTGGTCTTATGTTCACTGAAATTTAGCATGTATGCTTATCTCAATTTTCCATTTTCTATTGGGTCATTGCATTTTTGATTCGATATGATAAAGTTCCAATTTGCAACACTGCATTTGTTGGAGAAGCACCGTGCAAATGCTTTGCTGAAAGAGCTGGCTAAGGTTTTAGTGATAGCTCTGGAGTGCTGATAGTGTTAATTCACTGTGTGTTGTGCCGCCTGTGCACAAGTTGTCTTCATCGCTGCCAATTGTCCCGTGTATATTTTACTGTTTTGGCTTGATGTGAGCGAATTCTCCAGTATTTAAAACTTCATCATTCTCGCTTGTTTGGAAATATCTATCAACAGCGTTTTATACGATTAGCTGTCCTACTCTTGCACTTGGAAGGTAGTGGAATTCAATTTGTTGGGTGATGTTTATCCCCGAAATGGTCAGTTTTGAATTATTGTGGGTGGAGTTGTGGAATGCCATATTTGAATAATATCAATAAATTTGTGATGACTTTAAGCCATTGTCTTCTTCCAAGTTAAAAAGGGAAATTGGTGGATGCAAGTACCGGGATGTTATTCTTCTTTCTGATTGTTTAAGCTTTTGGAATTGAATGAAGTCATTTATCGTGTTGTGGTGGAATTCTTCTGTTCTGTCCAGGCACAGTGATTCCAAGAATGCTACGAAGGATAGCAAAGGTTTTTCAGCTGCAGAAGAAGATATGTCGGATGTTTATCCTCTGCAACTCAGACTTTCTGTTTTGAGGGAAACCAACTCATTGGCAGTAAAGATAAGCAAAAAGGTCAGTAATGCCTCAGCTAGTTTCTTTGTCTCACTTCCAGTTCTCATTGATTATGGCATGCCTGCTTGCCATGAGATGCACAATATGGCTTGAGTGATTGATTGTCTGTCCTCTCTGTTGTCTAATATTATGCTCTTGATAAACACCGTTCTTTAAAACTCACATAAGGAACTCCAATGTTCTAGATATCTTTCCTTAGTAGAGGGGTAATTTAATCGATGAAAGTAGCTATAGATCTAATATTTGTTATAAAGTTCTACATGTAAAGTATAACAAGCAATTCCTATGGTATAAGAACTTAAAAGTGATACCTGGATAGCAGCATGAGTTTAATTGTCTTCGATCTCATGATTCTAATTCTATAAGGTAACTGCAGTTTTAGTTCAAGCATTGACAGACTTTTGATTGAATGATTTTCCCACTGGAATTCCTTACATTATCTAGGAATAATTGCAATCAAAATATGGTATATATAATTACAATCTAAATACAATTATATACAGAATTATGTTAAATGAACAATATTTGGTAATTCGTAATCTTCGACGATCTTTGTTATCTTTGTCGTTCTCATCTCATAAGCATCCCCCTCAAATTGCTGCTCGATGATCAAGAAGTATCGATTTGTTTCCCATGAACTAAAATCCTTAGCATTTTCAGGCGCTTTAGATGACCCATCAATATGACCCCAAAACTATTTCCCTTCCACCGACATAGTTCCTTATTGTTAGCAAATCAAACCACACTCCAAAGCCCACACAAAATTAGCGCACAGAAGTCAGCCCACAAAGAGAAACTACAATTTACAGCCCAATTTTGGACACAGTTTCCTGTATCATGGCGCTCTTAGCGTATGATCTGCTGGATTTGTCATATAAATGTTCAAAGGATGATATAATCAATTGAAAGACATCCTCCATTTTCTCATCATCATACGGAGAATCTGGTGCACTAATTCCAGTTATTTCATTTATGCAAGAAGCTATTGCATCTTTCACATCAATATCTGAATGCTTCAAAAGCTCATCAGCAATCAATGCCTTCATTAATGGAGAAAGAGTAGCTTGCATGGATTTACCAGGTGACAGCTCCACTTTAATCTCTCAGTTTGATCAAGCAAAGACAGGAGTTCATCAACAGATTCCGGAGGCTGAAGAGGCCTGTTCGCCAGTTCTTCCATCTTTTTATCTGAATTGTTTTTGGGGAAAAAAACTTTATCAGATCTCTTCACGGAAAATGAGAGAACTTTTAATTACAATTCAAAAATCTAGGCCAATCATAGATGAAAATATAGAATTGGATGGAGAGAGAGACAATTATTTGCACTATGCTGGAAGGAAACCCTAGACTAGCACCGCCGAGAGGCGAACAGTTTCAAACTTGACTACCCACCAGCTAGGTCCACGAGCGCCTCACTTCGATCAAAACACAATAGTACCCTTCAGAAAACTGCCTAGGTCGTGTCCCGGTAATGGAAACAAAGCTCCGAAAAGAAATCTTACACCATGATGCTGCACACTTGACGCACCGAAAAATTACACGCCGACAAAAAGATTGTCAACTGTCGACCACTACAAGAAACCCACGCCTGAAAGGTTGAGTTATGCTCAAAGAAAATCGAGGATTTAGTATAAAGTCCACTAGGTAGGCTTTGATACCATGTCAAACTTTTGATTGAATGATTGTCCCACAAGGATTTGCATTATATAGGAATAAGTACAATCGAAATATGGTAAGTATAATTACAATAAAAATACAATTACATACATAATTAAGTTAAACGGACAATATTTGGTAAACTGTAATCTTTGACAATCTCCATTATCTTCATCGATTTCATCTCATTGACATGCATCACCATAGTTCTATATGTTTCAATCGTGTTCAAAATATTATTTTATCATTGCATATGTTAAGTTGATGTTGGGACAGGACATGGCCTTGTAGCATCCACTTGCGATGACTAATTGATTTCTTTTGCTAGAGAACATGTTCTCCTTTTACAATCAAACCTCCCTTCATATCCTGGTGGTTGATAGCTTTGTAAAGTTTATTGTTGTATATTAGTGTTAGGTTTGCCACTTGATTTCTTGGTTGTCAATGGCTTGAACAAATAACAATTGTTATAGAATGGTCATCTGTAGAGGGGCTTACCTACTGTTAAATAGTCCCTAGTTAATTCTTTTTTTTTTTTTGGTAGTTTGATGTGGGATATGGGAGGATTACTAACATACAAGGATGGTAACAAATTTGAAGAACTCTGAAGGGTGGGCTCATTAAAGGATCTTATGTTCTTTACTTTTTGTGTCTAAAATTGCAAATAATGGTCCTTACCTGCCTAGATTGTTACAGGTGGGTATCCAATGGTGGAAATGTCACAGAAAAACCAAAGCTTGTTTAAAAAAAATTTAGCATCTAAAACATAGAAATGTTGACAAATTATAATCCGCTCCTTAAGCATCCCTTTAATATGCTAGGTTAAAGGTAGGATTGGGTGGGGATTGCATCGCCAAGTTGAATATTAGGCCCTAATAGTTCTCTAGGCTACAACCTGGGTCACATTTGCAAACCTAGTTGTGGGAGTGTGACAAAAAGTATGAAAGTGGGTAAACACTAGTGTGGAAACTAAGATCTATACTGGAAAATTGCTAATATTGAATGGTAACACCACCCTTTCAACACTTATGAGTTGTATCTGGAATCTAAGTCACACTATGCTGTAGTCCTTGAATCTTTATTTGCCTTGATCAGGATATCGCATAATTGGAGAGGGTGATTGTATTACTCCATGTAAAACTAGAACGGCCAAACCTACTATTCCAAAACATAATTTCATTCTCCATGGAAACTAAAATGGCTTAACCACTATGCCATAACATCTTTTCATACTCCAAGGAAACAGAAATAGCACTAGCCTTTTGAGATTGTCCATGCTAGTGATACAAAATTGAAAGGTTTTGAGACTCAAATGTTACATAATTCATAGGTTGTCACCTCAGCTGTAATTTTTTAAATATCTGAGATAAGGATAGAACAATTTCCTTCCTACTAATGAGAGAGGAGCATTGGCAATTTTTATTTTCACGCAAGGATCGTGGGATGAAAATAACTTGGAATGACTATTGACACGTCATGTGTTCAGTGGCCTTTAATTAGAAGAGATATTCAAGGTTAACAAGAAAATTACTTTTTGGGCTAAAAAAGAAGTTAAGGGACTAACAAATTGAGATTGATTAAGAACATGTATACAGTTGCTCAGTTTGTTTCCGAAGACTCCTAGGGCTATAAGTAAAAAACCCCAAACGACACTGTAATGATGTTTTTGTAATTGTTGGTTTGAATCCACTTGGACTCTTAAGCTATTGGGTTTTTTCTTTTTCTTTTTCTTTTTCTTCTTTTTTTTTTCTTTTTCCTTCCTTTTTTATTTCTTCTTTCCTAATTATAGCAATAGTTTGAACATAAAGCAAATCACTTAAAGGATTTATTGGAAGGAAAAAAACCCACAAGAAGATGCTTATGGAATTTGCATTAGAAGTAACATTCTCTAACAAACGTGAGGCTCACTTGCTTGCTTAAACTCCAATTGCAATGAATCTATAATGCCGACTTCTCCAGAAACTGATTCTCCAAATCATGCACAATTTTTAATTGCCTTCTTCTACGCAGAAATTGCTCCTACTCTTCAGCTTCAGCTTTTGCTGCTATTTCTATGCATAATTGCTTGGCTTTTGCTGCTGCACTTCTACTGCTATGTGAATCCTTCTGTCACAAATTTACATATTTATTTCTTGGTGATCATTTGTGCATTGTTCTGATTTTATATTTGCTTCTGTGTTACCTCCGACCCCTTTAGTGAGATCTGTATAAGTAGGTAGTTGCCACTTTCTGTAACTAGAGTCATTATATGTTTCTAAATAGCATTTTGGGACCAATTTGGACAGCAAATGGGTAGTTTCATTTGGGCATTTCCCTCAATGGGGTGTTTGGCTTTTTCTGAAAACTATTTTAAATTATTTGTTTCGAAAGTAGGCCAAAACCATCCAAACCGAACCCTTTACACCACGATCTTCCCCAGAATTCCTAGCTGATTGCTATCCATCAGCATCTGTGCGTAATCTCTATGAACCTCTGCAAATACCTCTACGGTGGATGAAATTGGCTCCTTTTAAAAAGTGCATTGCATTACTTCATCAAGTTCTTGACAGTAAAGATTGATGGACAAATTCCCCATTTCTTAGCAAAAAGGACGATCCGTCAAAATTATGTTTCTCCGGCGATCCAAGTCATAAACAATTTTATCGATTTCAGTAGGGTATTGAGCTCTCCTACCATGAAACGCAATTCCAAAATGAAGATTATAAATGTCTTAAATAGTTCTCTAGAGTACATTGCTATTTATAAACATATGAAGTAGGGATACTGAGCAGATTAAAAGAATTGGAAATTGATTTCCTACTTAGTAGGAAAGTTACCTAAATCCCTACATATAATCTGGTATCTGTGCAAGAATTAAAATTCAGATCTTGCATATTTTTCCATAGTATTATTTATTCTGCCTTCCCGAAAACTAGTTTAATCACGCTTTGACTGATACAAGCGGAAATTTAAATATTACCATTGGCTAGATTGTCTAGATGGTTCATTATGTTTTCTCCTTTGCTGACTATCACTTTTTCTTACTTGTCAGGACAATTCAGTTGAGTGCTTTAGGAGAGCCTGCAAGATTTTTAATGTAGACTCTGACTCAGTGAGTGGTTCGTTGGTTTTTTACTCTATTATTCTGTAAATACTCTTTTTCTTGGAGACTAATGGCTACCTCTACATGGTGCAGTTAAGGCTTTGGGATTTCTCTGGGCAGACAACGCTGTTTCTCTTAAATGACAAAAATAAGTTCCTTAAAGAATCCCAGAAGCAACCAGAGCAGGATGTAAGTTGTAGTCCAATCGACAATGCATCAAGTGATCATCTACTTTTCTTAAAGGGTTATCCATCTCTATTTTAAATTGATTGTGCAGTCTAAAATGAAGGAAAATATTTGTTATCCCTGTTTGCTATTGGACTTCTAAATTTCCGCCACTCAGTGTGGTTCTCTATGATGTTCTGTTATAGGAAAGTAAATAAATGCAATGATGCCATGTCTGAAATGATATCCAAATTTTGACAGTGATGACATTACATTCCCATTTTTCTGGGAAAAATGAAAAAATGAAATCTTTAATGAGACATTTGATACTTCCATAAATGGATTTGCATCATACTTTATTCACCAGCTATTGTATTGATGCACACATTGTAGGTCTTGAATTTTCTGTTTTATGTTGCACTATTTTGTTACAGAACTTCCAGTACTCTATCTAAATCCCTTTTGTTTTAGTCTTTGTTTACAATCTTCATGCAATTTATCAACACATTGATTTATTCCCTTGACCATTTTTTTTCCAGCACATGTTCCATTATATACACTTTCCTCTAATAACTTCTTTTCTTCTGTCTTACACAGCTTCTCCTTGAGTTGCAAGTTTATGGTTTGTCAGATTCTGCTAGAAATAGAGGAGCAAAAAGAGATGGGATGATGCAACATACTAATGGTACTTCACAGTTGATGAATGGCGACACCATCAATGGAAGCTCTAGTCTTGTCCGAAGCAATTCTTCAGCATTATTTGGAAGTTCATGCGAAGCTGGAACCTTGGGACTGACTGGATTACAAAACTTGGGGAATACTTGTTTCATGAACAGTGCTCTTCAGTGTCTAGTTCACACACCAAAACTTGTGGACTACTTTCTTGGAGATTACAAGAGAGAAATAAACCCAGATAATCCATTGGGCATGAATGTACGTTGTCCTTTCTTTTTGGACTTTGGGATTTCTTTTCTGGTTATTTCTACTTTTTCTATATTTCCTGAACTTTTTCCTTATCATAGTGTTGTTTTGTCGAGTCTTGATTTTTCACCTTAAGAGAGTGTAGCTTTCCATTCGAAAATAATTCCCTGAAAGATATTTCATTCCCTCGCTTAGATGCCATCCTTTTATGTAAAAATCATACATGTGTATTATCGAACTTATGATTGGGAGAATACAGTACTTTATAAAGTAAATTTGTAGGAAATGTACATTGATTCTGCATTAACATGCAATTTATACATGATTACAGAATCACTAGAGAATCCTTGGATGAATTGCTGGAATGAGTTTTGGTGATTCTTCGGAATTCCTTGATTCGACTGGGAAACTAATACTGTTTGAAAGATTACTAGTCTTGTATATATATATAAATAATTGGGCAGGCAATCTGTCTCCATGTATATAGGTTTTCGGATGTATTTTTTGGAGACTACATGAAGTAGAGACTAGGATCAGTTTTGGTTCCTTATGTGCTTTCTCTATGTACTCCTTGTATCTAATATTTTGACCAATGAAATTTACTTGTCCAAAAAGATTATTAACTGCTTATTTGTTGGACAGGGTGAGATTGCTTCAGCTTTTGGAGACTTGTTGAAGAAATTATGGACTCCTGGAGCAACTCCAGTAGCACCAAGAACATTCAAATTGAAGCTTGCACATTTTGCTCCTCAATTCAGTGGTTTTAATCAGCATGATTCTCAAGTTCGTTCCCTCTTTTCTTATACTTAATCTTTGGCCAAATGCATTTCCTTAATCTTCACTAGTGCATTTGCATTTTTTGAGTTGCTGTCTGTTAGTAAGTGGGAGAATCAGATCTACCTATGAGGATTATAATATTTTCCCCGATTTAAATACTTCAGGAGCTCTTAGCATTTCTGTTGGATGGACTCCATGAAGATTTGAATCGTGTGAGGTGCAAACCATATGTTGAAGCAAAGGATTCAGATGGTCGACCAGATGAAGAAGTAGCCGATGAGTATTGGAGGAATCATCTGGCTCGTAATGACTCAATTATAGTTGATGTGTGCCAAGTAAGTGTCTTTTCTTAGATTATTTTGGAACATTTGGTCTATTCATATACAGTTTTGTCATTTGGAAAATAGGAATCAAAGGCTCTGTTTGTATACAGAATTGTATTTTTAAGATCCTCTTTGTTAAGGACTAAGACAATCATTGATTTTAGTTGATTTAGACATTTTCTTGAGCCAAATTATAGGTATTCCACCTTCTCTGTCTTGATGATGTGAAACTTTCGGGTTGTTCGATTGCTTGAAAGGTTTAAATCTTTATTGCCACCTTTTATTGGAATCTAGGTGGATCAGTAAACCCATTTGAATTTGATATCTGCTACTAGTATCAGTAATTTTTTGTTTTGTAATTCTTTCCTTAATGACTTGCACTTGTTTGAAATTTATATTTGTCATCTGAGGGCTACGTGGCCTTTGCTTTTTGAAGAAAAACAAAAGAATGCTCTCTGTTTTTTAATGTGGTCTTTAGAATGCCTACCGGACTGACATATCTTGGATGACATTATTGCAGGGTCAATATAGATCCACATTAGTATGCCCTGATTGTAGAAATGTATCTGTTACTTTTGATCCATTCATGTATCTATCATTACCTCTGCCTTCAACATCAACACGGACCATGACTCTAACAGTGGTGAAAACTGATGGCAGCACTCAGCCATCCCCATTTACTGTTAATGTACCCAAAAATGGAAAGCTTCAAGATCTGCTTCAGGCTTTGAGCAAAGCATGCTCATTGGGGGTTGATGAAGCCCTGTTGCTGGCTGAGGTAAACCTAAAGCAATTGCACTACTATGTAAAACATATTGCAAGCCTTCAGAGTTTTGTCTATTGTTTCTATCTGTCGATATTATTTGCATTTCTGTCTCTTAGACTTTATAGTTATGCACAGATATACAACAGTAGCATTATACGTTATCTCAAGGAACCGACGGATTCATTATCTTTGATTAGAGATAATGATCAACTGGTTGCGTATAGGTTGCCGAAGCATATTGAGGAAGCTCCCCTGGTCGTGTTTATGCACCAGCAGATCGAAGAGTAAGTCCCAATTTGCATATTGATTGACCTAACTTCACTGCTTCATTTTCAAATATGTATACTTTTGCTTGTATCTGTCATGTATGTATTGGTTCTCATTTGTCCCGTCAACAATGGAAATGAGTTTTTCTTGTGAATCTCTTGAGTGCTTATGGCTTTGAATAAACATGTAACCTAAAAATTCAGACTTCTGTTCAGTCTAAGCATTTCCTGTTAGTCAGCGGCTACAGCAAATCGTGAATCACTGTAGAGGTAGAGACATCTTGATGAACTTTCCTTTTACCGTGGAATATAATATGTAATAATGGGAGATGCTATTGAGTTCCACCAAGTATAAAAGATGACTCTGACTGCCTTCTTTTAAGTGCCTTTCTTTTATTGATTTCTTGCTCATAATTCACTTCGACTAGTGATTTTTTTTTATTTTTTTTTTTCAATCCTTGTTTAGTAAGGGAATTGATACAAGATAATTTTGAAAATTTACCTTCTTCTCACCTCCAGTTTTTGACTTCAATCTATTACTTAATTATTTATTCAGGCAATATATGAATGGGAAATCGACACCAAGTTGGAGGGCATTTGGAATTCCCCTTGTAGCACGTAAAAACATTGTTAATGGATCTGATATCCGTGAAACGTATTTAAAGTTGCTAGCTCCGTTCTTAGCATGCAATGAAGATTCAAGTGAAAATCGTGATGGCACAGAGAACACTTCAACTGATTCTACTGAAAATTGTGATAGCTCAGAGAACACTGCCACAGTAGTGATGATGGGAAAGGAAAACTCCACTAGCCCTAGTGGGTCACATGAGAAGGTTGAGGCAGAAGAGCTTTATACACTGTCTGATACTGAATTACAGTTTTATTTGACGGATGAAAAAGGAATAAGTAGGGGCTCTAAGATTTCAATGGATGAGCCTGTGAAGTCCACACCCATGGCAGACCGATTGAATGTTCTTGTACGTTGGTCAGGTAAGACGGTTCAGCAGTACAATGTACAGCCTCTTAGCTTGTTACCAGAAGTTTTCAAGTCTGGCTTCTTCACAAAAAGACCACAAGACTCTGTATCTCTGTATAAATGCTTTGAAGCATTCCTAAAGGAGGAGCCTCTAGGACCAGAAGATATGTGGTTAGTGTGCTGGTTATTAGCTTCCGAACTGTCTTCTGTTAATATTTCTAGCTTTTGCTGTGTGTCACATCTGTGTAGTACAAAGACATCTTGTGTGTTCCTGTGTCTATTTTCTTTCTGTGAATTTATTGCACTTGGTGTTAGAATTAGGGTTTGTAACTCTCAACACAATTTATATTATTCCTCTTCTTTTCTGTCATCCCACCTGAAATTGATGCATTCAGTTGGAGGCTTTTGCAGTCAAAATTTTTTCTAATCTGTTCTGTATTTCTGGTACTAGGTACTGTCCGGTTTGTAAAAAGCATTGCCAAGCCAGTAAAAAATTAGATCTTTGGAGACTGCCAAAAATTTTAGTGATTCATTTGAAAAGATTCTCATACAACCGATTTCTGAAGAACAAATTGGAGGCATTTGTGGACTTCCCCATCCGTGACCTTGATATGTCCTCTTATATTGCCCGGAAGGATGGACAATCTTCAGATCGTTATTTGCTTTATGCAATTAGTAATCATTATGGAAGTATGGGAGGTGGTCACTACACTGCATTTGTTCATGTGAGTGTTGCTTCTTTGTCATAGTAATTTATTTTTATTTGTTTTCTTCTTACCTTAACATCTTCATCGAGAAAAGCATCCAGCTACTTGGATGCCTATTTTTAAGATTAAAATACAGGAGGTAATAGGATAGGACTAGTTACATTGACGTCGCTTTGAAACAAATGTTATCAATTGATATCTTCCTGATTTGCAGCAGTTCATTGGCTGTCATTCGATTTTCAAGTAGACTAAATTGTATACAAGATTTTGTTTGTCATGACTTACTAAAAGTACACGTTTGCTGCATTTTATTTAGTATCCATGTTCTGATTATAAATTAATTTATAGTGGTCGATCAAGTCTTAAATTGAAAGACCATTTTTTCGACCTTTTCAATCCTTATTTGGCATGTGCATTATCCATCAATCCACTGTAAGCGTTGGGACTGCATGAACCCCCCCATCCTAACAATGGGCACCTGTACATGTTATTTAAGTATCTTGATACGTCATGAGGTTAAGAAGTATGGATTAAAGGATTATGACATTTTCGTTTTCTTAACATATAGAAACTTGCATTTATTAGAAGCTTTACTGATTCTGTTTAATTATTCTAACTCATTGTTCTGATGTAGCATGGTGGCAATCAGTGGTATGACTTTGACGACGGCCACGTGTCTCCCATTTGTGAGGACAAGATCAAAACTTCGGCTGCCTATGTTTTATTTTACAGGAGAGTCGAAGATATCTAACTTTAGATGACAGCAACCAACTATTGAAGGTTGATTCGTCTATTTATCGGGTAGACTCTGAAGAATTGTATTGAAGGTAGGATTCTTTTGTCTTGGGCATCTTATAGTTGTGATTGGTAAGATTGGAAGCCTTTTAGTATAGCAGGATGCCAAGGACAGTGTAACATAGTACAAACTGAAATTAGAAGTTCGTATTAAGGTACGAGTTTTACCCAAAGCCTTGTGTTGAGGACGAATTTTACCTTTATTTTTCTCTGAAAAGATGGAGACTAGCCTTGAAAAGGTTGCTCTAATTTTGGTAAAGAATGCCAATCATCCATCTAATTTTGAAGCAGCACTGATGTTCTTTATCATTATTACATTTTTCAATCTATATAAAATTATAAATCCAATGTTGTTATATATATTTAATATTTTAAATTTGTATAATATAAGAAATAAAATTGAATTTCTTTATGAAAAAATAACCGAGATAAAATAGTGTTTCTGCATGCCAAACTCAAGGTATTGTCTTGCCATTAAAATTGATAATTAGGTACAACAGTTCACTTAACCTTTTGTTTTGAAAAACCGGGTGAATAATATTTTAGTTGGTAAATCAAGTATTTAAGTAATTCAAAATTTTGGTATTTTCACTTTTAATTATTCTGTGACCATTTAAGTGAAGAGTGATTTGGTCAGCTTATGCCCCATTTCAGTAGAGAGAAAATAGTCTTGTTCATCCATCTTCCATATGATAAAAGTTTGTGAATTTCAAAACCCTTTATCCCATCTTCATCCTGCACCTGTCAAATCATAATATTGTACATTGAAGTTCATCAAAATGTGATATAGTGTTTGTATAGCATTATGACTCTAGGAATTAAGATTCTTGTTTAGTTATAATATTAATTTTTCGATAAAATGTTTCTTGTCACTTCAGATTTTCGTTATGATCGTATTATTGCATTGTGACTTCATGCGTGTGACTACCAATTCGAAAAATTCTCAGAATATGATCAAGAATTCGCTTATTGTTATTGTGGCCTTCGTTAATGTCTTGTGACATCATGTGACTGCTATATGTTGCATGGCCTATATCGACGGCCACATTGTTTGGTTTTATCTAATTTTCAAAATTGAAGGTTTGTCATTTTTGAAAACAAATTAAATTATTGGTAGCTATCAATTTTTTTTCCCTTTTGAAAACATTATACTGCACATTAGAAAAATGATATTTAAGTATTANAAAAAAATATTTCGAGCAACGTTGTGAAGTGCTTCTTCAAAACATACCATATTCAACATTATTACTGTATTATGGGTACTTTTCCAAAACATACCATATTCAACATTTATACTGTATATTTACATGATAAATACGTATATGTATACGTATACAGCTAAAAATACTCACAGGCACTTAGACGTGGGTGTTTGTGTGTGTAGTGTGGGTTGTGTCTGAAGGAGATGATAGAGTTTGGGTTGGTGACATGACAGCTGATCATCATTCAGACAATTTAAAGCTAAAGCTAAGAAGCCCACCTATCATTTTGACACTAAAATCCAAAACCCCAACTACATGAATTGACGATACAGATTCTCTAATTAGTACAGTAATTAAACCAAATTCCATATAAACAATTTTACTAAAATATAATGATCAGTAACAATCTATTCTCAGCTCCCTCTTTTCCCACAAAATCTCTACTTTTCTACTCCCCAAGACAAATAAAGTCATTGTTGGGACAGCATAAAGTCTTTCTTTCCTTTTTTTTTTTCATTTTTTAAGAAAAGAATTTGGTAAAAAAGTGACAAGATTGATTGATATTTGGTTGAACTTTTTTCATACAGGACTTTTTATTTCGATTTGGTTAGAAAGAAAAAAAAAGAATTAAATTGAAAAAAACATGTAGATTACGGTAAAATACATTGAAATCTCTGCAGAATTTAAAAAAAAATTAGCTGTGGCTGCAGGTTTCATTCTATTCAGCATTAATTGATTGTGATGAAAGATTGGTGGAGGCAGATGCTTTATTTGGGGATTATCATTCATACAGAAATTCTGTCACATCACTGTTTAAAGACAGTAGCATGCATTAGCGATTCAATGATACCTACCTGGTACGTTGTTTGAATTTTTTCCTGAGATATGATGTAGAATTAATACTTAGTGTAGGATACCTACCTGGTACGTTGTTTGAATTTTTTTCTGAGATATGATGAAGAATTTAAATACTTAGTGTAGGAAATTAAAAATAAATTCTTCTTCTTATATATAAATATTCAAATTCCTCTAGGAATGAGCGTCGTTTTTATTCGAGTTAAATAACTTTTTAGAAAATTACGTTACTTCGCGAGGAAATACATAAGCATTTATTTTTTGAATTACGAGAAATATTTATCGACCTAGAAATGTTCTAAAGCCTAACCAAAAGAAAGTAGAGATTTATTCAAGTGAGTTATGATTATCTTTGTACACTGCAAAGACTGATAATTCTTCAATTTTCAGCTTTATGGATACACATTCCAATTCCCTTCTTGAATATGTGAATATAAATTTAATTTTTTACTAACTCTCATACGTTTAAAGTAAGTATGTTTTGTGTATCCCAAGAACCTATCTGTTTTTACCGTGTTTCGTATTTGGGGGGGTGCCATAAATTCTGTGTTTTTGGCTCTCATTTCCTTATTTGATATGCAACCTGATTTCTGAATGCGACTCATGAACACTTGAATTGTATCTATCAATATATACATTCATATATTTCTATATACATCTCTCTCTCTCTCTCTCTCTCTCTCTCTCACACACACACACAGAGTTTGAAAGACAGCCCTTTAGAATAGGGTAAAGTGATGGATATGGCCTTGTGGTCCTTACTCCTAATTGTTACTCAATGGACCAATAGATTTGCATGCAAGGGATGATATTTGGGCGCATTAAAGAATTCCATCTAAAAGTTTTAAGTTTTTGTAGAGGGACAACATGTTCCTCACATGCAATGGGATCTATTTTTATATTACATGTACACAATTTTCATAAATGAATGACCACGTAAGATAAAACTAAGTTTTGTTGTTTGATTATGTTCTCAAGCTTTTAAAAAGAAGCTGCATATATTCTTTAAATTTCATCTTTAATGAGATAAGTGTTTTCATATATTCGTTTTCTATCTTATTAAGATTCTATGAATACATATGTACTTGAGGGTATATTTGAGTGTGTACGTGTTTATCTACACACGCGTGTGCTCTTGTGATCATCGACTTAAACAAATTAGCTCGCTATAGTTCTATACTGTCTAACTTGGATTGGTATGACTCACCAAAAAAAAGGAAAAATCTTAAACATGCTATGTTCATATTTCAGCCATACTTGAATGATATTTTGAGTAGTCAAGTTCAACAAGCTAGTTTGGTTGGATAGTACTACTGTATTCTTTTTTACTTTAATTGAAAAATTGATTCTCTCTCAACTGCACAACTTTTTGTTAATTAGGTTAGAATCAAACTTTAAAACTAGACAATCCTTCATATCAATCAAAAGAATTAATGAAAGTGCATATTGAGATTATAGTTTATTTTCCTCAAAATTAGCTAAATTTTTGAGTGACGACCAACTATGGACGACATTATTAAACAGGAGTACAAATACACGTGGACAAACACTTATCTAGGAAATTGAAAAGATACGTCACAACATTAATGTTGTAAAATCCCTCAATTCTTAAATATTGATACAAATTCCTTTTTACCTATTCAAAGTCTATAAAGTTTAAATGAATAATTAAACCCGTGTAAAATTTAAATGAGTAATCCACCATCTTGTGAGTTCACGTTAAGGTAAAGTCGCTCTATGTGTTAAATATGAAAGAATAGTCAATACTGCAATATTATTGACTACATATTCAACAAGCCCACACTCACACTGAAGAAGGACAACAAACATATTACATAGATTTCGAGATTAATACAAGAATCTTCCTGTTCAGTTTAAAGATCACAATTCACAAACCTCAGTTAAACCAGAACCCTTTTAGACAAATAAACCATCTTTATTTTCAGGGCAAATTTGCATCTTTGCACACCTAAATTTCAAGAAAAGTGGCAATCAGTCCATCCTATTTCAACAGTGATTTGAACTATAGGGTTTTATATGCCAAAGTTCTTAAAACTTTTGTGAGAGAAAAAAGGGAAATTTTGCCTTTAATTACTAATCAGAAATTTTAGTAAAAGCCAAGAGATTTCTGAGTCCCTTCTTCACCAACCGCATGGTCCATCTTTGCTTGTTTATTGCCATCCAGCTTCAGTCCAAAATGAATGTGAGGAAAATGTGCCCACTGCAAAATTAAAAAATTAAAAATCTCGATCAGTATAGCTGCTGCAGCCACTTCTATTTTCTCTTCCATTCATTCTCATGTTGTGGACAGACAAAATATAGGGTTATTAGCTTTATTTATTTATTTTTGTTTTATTACTCGTCATTTTTCTGCTTATCCTTGAAATAGAAAATCCAGGCCAATCAAAATGTAATTTGGACAAGATGCAAAGCAAGACTGCTGATAATATACAGTTGCATAGGATTGATAAAAATAATATATATAAATTTAAATTTTATTACACAACCCTACATCATCATCTGGTTTTGGAGATAAATAAGTTTTAGTTTCACTCCAGTTGGCTCTAATTAACAAGAATTGACAATTCAAGCACAACAATCAGAAATAAGTAAGGTGAGAAAGAGTTAATAGGTAAGAAAATAATGCTGCTATGCACTAGATACAGTTAAAAGTTGAAAATCAGCCTAAGTTTATTCCAATTTTTTTCTACTTTCTTTCATTTTTAATCCAAACATATAAAGCATTGTGTAATCAACCACATAATAATGTTGATATCATGCAATTAAGCTCAACTTAGGCTGTCACATAAATAGTAATAATTTGCTTCATGCATAATGATTCCTATAATATTATTGATCGCAACAACATATTATCTGACTTACATTTTTTGCAGCAGTGCTAAAAGCTTCCCGGTGGCTGATCTCAGGATTGCTAGCCTTTATCCTCTGAATTTCCTCCCTATAAGTTTGCACCAAATTTTTGTTATCAAACTAGACTTATTTTCTATTAATCTTGACAACCTTTAGACCACATGTCCTCGTGGTTAGGAGACAACTTGAATTACTGATTAATTAATGAAACGTGTATTTATTGTTAGAAATAAATCTAAGACCTAAGAAGATTCATGAACATTTGCACACCAGCATTTATCTACTTGGTATTGGAAGAAAGTACTTTGCTGTAAGAGAGAGGCATCTCACTTGGAAAAGAATTGAAATTAGTTCAAAGATATATCCTGCTATAAACAGATATATAGTATGGATTTCTGATATTATCGTGGCTGTGGAGATTAACTTGATTGATTATATGGATGCATGATGTTCTTCTTGTTGTACAATACTTTGGTTATACAATCAATATAGAGTTGATATGTCACTTAAAAAAAAAAAAAAGTTCAACTTACTTTATAAATCGGTTATATGCTGAAGGAACACGTTGTCTTTTTTCTGGAGCTGTAAAACCATGACAAAATTAAATTCATACTCGATGATCAAATATAATATATATACATGGTAAACATGTGAGTGTTTTGTATGAGAATGAGAGTTGTGATCGATATTCATACCAATGAAATATTGAGCATATAGTACAAATAAATTTGTGTGTCAGAAAATGTTAATTCTAGTCACCCGGGTCATTGTACCTTTTGATTATGGTATGAAAATGTGCAAAAGGAAATCTAATTAAGCCCAGGTTCAACATCTACATAACAATTTACATAATAGTTTACCAAGAAATGATGTGACGAGATTTAATTAGATAAAAATCTCATCAATCAAATAATTTTTTCACTTACATTTTGACATCTCATCATCACGTAAAACATTATATAAATAGTTACGTACAAGAAGCATTTTCATATTAAAGAATTAGCCAAGGATTAATAAGCAAGTTATGGTCTTCAAGCATTATGGTGGATGAAAAATTGGATAGACTTCCTTGATTTCTCGAAGGAAATTCAGCTTCCTTGCTATTAAAGGGGATAGAGAAGAGAAAATAAATGCTTTGGGATGGTGAAAATTAGGAGCCATATTCCATTTCCATCCCTTTTCCTTTCCTTCCTAGTTATAAGAATGGACCACATTCATCCTTTTAAGGGCGGGGAAACTGGTTCTTCCCTTTTGTATACTAAGTTTATTCGAAAGGTGTTTCCCAAAATTTAAAGTTCTTGAATGAGGTAGCTCAATATTATTTGTAGTAGATTAAGGTCTAGCCATAATTTATAAAATTAGGTACTTGTCAGCATTTGATGAAAAAATTAACACGGCACGGCAGTGCTTGAAAAGGCTTATAGATGAAGTGTTTAATACTCGACCCTATAATATTCCTTTCCCTATTTTCCATTCCTCATTGCTATCAAAACAAATAATGCTTCTCTAATTAATGAAATGCAGACAGCCTACCATTCATGGAGGGCTATGGCTTGCAAGAAAAAGGTGTTGCCTAAAATACAAGCACACCAAGCATATGTTTGAGGATGCCAATGTTACAATATGAGTTGGACAGTAATGTAATGTCACAATCGTATGACAGATAATGAATGAAGCAAAAAAGTCAGGAGCCCTTTTTAGTATTTTTTGATAGAATTCATCAAAATCACTTGATAACAAGTGTGCTTCATGATAAGATATTGGTACCACAATTTTAAAATATACTCTCTCTCTCTCTCTCCCCCTCTCTCTCCCTCTCCCTCTCTCTCTCTCTCTCATATATGGCAAATGTAAGAAAAACCGACTCCCAAGACTTTCCAAGGATTAAGGTATAACAATACAGTTGAAAAAAGCATAGATAAATCCCTAGTAGAGATTCCTAAAATTAATGGACACAATATGCCTGTGTACGTGTGTGGGGGGAGAGGGAGAGCTTACGACGCGTCGGAGTCAATCGAGGTTGTTCGTATTCATGCTCATATGGTGCCAATTTGCTGCATTTTGATGATGAACCACATTCTTTGGTAGTAGCAAATTCAGTTATAGACTGTTGTTTCTGGTGCTTCAATCATGTAAGTAAGACATTAATATCAGTCGAATATACCTAGATCAGCTAGGATACTAACAAATAAGATGACATTGCTGCATTGTACATACTTATATCTATAGCATAGAAATTAAAGTTTTGCCAAAACAATCAATTTAGAGAGGAAAAATAAAAACTTTCGCAACAAAACTGCAAAAAACCTTAATTTGATTCGCGTAAGTTTGCCAAGAAAGGTTGAACAAGATTATAGAAAGTAACCACTTTAAAGATTGAACACATTAAAAACTGGACTTACACATAGCTCGAGATTGGAACCTAGATTTTAGTTCCCCCACACNNNCCCCCCCCCACCCCTTCTCTTAAAAACTAACTAGTGTATACAATCTGCAGGAATGTGGGACACTGAAACTAATGCATTAATTACTGTCGAATATATAAGGTTGTTTTATTTACATCAATGGCAGAAGAACCTGAACTGGTCAACCACACACATACATCTGTGTGTGTAGTTCTATATAAGTATGAATATATATATTTACCTGAAAATCTTGAAGATGAACAGACTGAAGCAAAGCTCCCATATTAACGGACAGCAAATTGGAGCAATGGCCACATCTGACTGTGACAATGGTCAGCATATTGTTGCATGGAACACTAACCTGCTCACATGCATTAATTTCCAGATGCAAATGGAAAAATATACAGTTAGTACTTCATCCAACTCAGCCAAGATTTTATCCCTCCGTGTGCGTGAGAGAGAGAGAGAGAGAGGAGGAAGAAGAAAAAAAGATTCATCTGAAAATGGTTTGAGTTTTCCTACAAAACCCTAACTGGTATATCATTTCTTTCTCAGTGTAGTATCAAGACTTTCTTCAGCGAAATATCAGCAAGTCTAAGCAGGTTTTAGACCTCCACCTAGACTCCGTGAGAAATTTGAATTCGCCAACCTTATTCAATAAATTAACTTGAAGTAGAAACGGAAGTAGAATCAACACTTTATTGTTAAAGGAAATCGAATATGCCAGAAATCTGGGATTAGACTACAAGAAATATTTGGGATCAGCGTGTCTCAAGGAAGAAGAAGAAGAGAATAACTACATATCTTGTAATATGTTTATGGTTCTCGTTCTTGATTTTTGCATATTTATTGGAATGAAGTTTGTTAGTGTAGCTTTCACAATAAGGCCAATTTGACTGCAACCATCACAGGGCCTCACATGGGCAATAATAAGAAGTCATCTCGTGTGAAAACAAGACTACGGTAATTTCTCTTTCCCGTTCCTGATCTGACACAATTCCTGTGTTTTGTGTGTGTGTGTGTGAGAGAGAGAGAGAGGTTTAATCACATTGTACAGTGTGAAGTGGTGCTATTGTTGTTTGAAAACTAATAACACATAACACACAATGAGATGTGTAACACGCATCAAAACTTAGCAAGTACAATTATTAGTGAGTAAGTATGAAAATGAAAAATGAATTGTAGAACTAAATGTAAAAGCACAAAACGGCATCAGAAATTCATCATCAAGTCTTGGACAAGTCATGAAACTTAGGCTCCTAAGAATCAGAGGCCTAGCTGCCTTAAACTTGGGCTCAAATCCCTGTAAATATTACTGCACAAAGTAGGGTTCCAATCAGTTCAAACACACTAAGATTCATGCTATTTTTGTAGATCAGTGGGGTTCTGAAGCCTTCTCAGTACGCTGGATCTTGAATTTTCTGTCTGGGATTTCAGATTTCAAGCTCTTGGTTCGTGCGAAAGTTCTTTGAAGTTGCAAAAAATTTCCCTCTTTCTTTTTGCTCATCAAGTTTATGTGAGAAACTAATTTAATTCCTTTTCAGCAAGCCCAAATGGAACCCTTTCCTTTCCTTTCATATCTAAATGTTTTCACCATAAATTCATTGAAAAATCGACATAAAATATCATAATATTTTGTTTGGAAGATGTACAAAAATCAATAATTCACCACTTGCATTCCACTTAGAAAAGCAATCTTAGGAGAAAACCTTTTCCACTTGCTAGTGCCAAACTTTTGGGGAAAAAATCGAAAAAATACAAGAAAACAAAATAAACAATTTCCTTTAAACGTTGGATATATATCACATGGATCACCACCTTTAAAAATTTGATAAACTCCTGTACTTTAAAGATCTTAAGGAAATTGAAAGAATTAAAGTATTATACCGCGAGAATTGTGTTGCAGAAGTTGCAGTGAACGTAACAAACACGTTCGGCACCGGTCATGTCCAGTGACATTTTCGCTGGATCCTCACCGGAGAGAGAACGGTGAAAAAAGTTTATCAACTATAGAAGGTGAAGCGCAAGAAAGCACTAAAGAGAAAAAAGGCTAAGAAAAGAGAAATAAAGAATGACACACACAATACTAGTTGTGCTTATAGAGAGAGACTGAAATGTACAAAACTCAAAGATTAGAAGATGGGACTGGTCTGGTCGGAGTAAAGTGTGAAGTAATTAAATATGCTAGTGGCATAGCACAAAAAAAAAAGGCTGTTTTCTTGAAAGTTTGATTATGGATTTTTGAGATAGAGGAGGAGGTTGGGTAGGCTAGTGGGGGTGG